>JAOUQW010000004.1:19620419-19638985 GCA_028565825.1 Olivaichthys viedmensis
AGGTGTGTGTGACTATCTAAGGTGTGTGTTGGTAAGGGGTCTTGATCAGACCAGGTGTGTGTTTGAGGCCAGCAGTGAGTTGAGCCATCTGATGGCTATGCAGCCTATTCCACATCATTCTTTTGTGAAAGTTTGATTTATTGCTTACATTTAAATTGATATTAAGATGGAAACATGATTTTAACCTCATTTTAAAGCTTATACAGCTGTGTTAGGGGAGAAGTAAAAAAAATCTTTGAAGAGATGTGCTTTAAAACACTTTATGTTTTTGTTTTGTAGGTGGGTTATTGATATGGAAGGAGCCTCTGGCACTCTGTATGAAGGAGAGAAATTCCAGCTGCTTTTCAAATTCAGTAGTCGATATCCATTTGACTCGCCTCAGGTACAGTGCAGTTTATTACACACACTAACTTTTATTACATACAATGCTATTGAGTAACATCTGCACTTACAATCATTTATTAGGACGTCTACCGTGTCATAACTAATGTGCATAAAATTAAGCCTCGGTGCATCCCAGTGAAGGAGGCGTGGCCTATGTGCCTGTCAGCCCCAGTAAAGGTGGGTCCTATGTGCCTGTCAATCCCAGTAAAGGAGGTGGGGCCTATGTACCTGTCAATCCCAGTGTAGGAGGTTTGGCCTATGTACCTGTCAGTCCCAGTGAAGGAAGCATGGCCTATGTGCCTGTCAGTCCCAGTAAAGGAGGTGTGGCCTATGTACCTGTTAATCCCAGTGAAGGTGTGGCCTTGGTCCATGTCAGTACCAGTGTAGGAGGAGTGGCCCCTATGTGCCTGTCAGTCCCAGTGTAGGAGGTGTGGCCTATGTGCCTGTCAGTCTCAGTGTAGGAGGAGTGGCCTATGTGCCTGTCAGTCCCAGTATAGGTGTGGCCTATGTACCTGTCAGTCCCAGTGTAGGAGGTGTGGCCTATGTGCCTGTCAGTCCCAGTATAGGTGTGGCCTATGTACCTGTCAGTCCCAGTGAAGGTGTGGCCTATGTACCTGTCAGTCCCAGTAAAGGTGTGGCCTATGTACCTGTCAGTCCCAGTGTAGAAGTGGCCTATGTGCCTGTCAGTCCCCGTGTAGGAGGAGTGGCCTATGTGCCTGTCAGTCCCCGTGTAGGAGGAGTGGCCTATGTGCCTGTCAGTCCCAGTGTGGGAGGAGTGGCCTATGTGCCTGGCAGTCCCAGTGTAGGAGGAGTGGCCTATGTGCCTGTCAGTCCCAATGAAGGTGTGGCCTATGTGCCTGTCATTACAAATAAAGGAGGCGTGGCCTCTGTGCCCAATACTGTATTGCATCGTATTATATTAAAACGGTTATAAATCATATTGTATTGAATTGTTGGCTGATGTTTTTAAGAGTGCATGTTTTATACATTGGATTGCTGATCAACAACCTGATTATGAGAATTTCACTGGCACTGCTTTTCTTTCACCTGTGTGTGTCCAGGTAATGTTTACAGGAGACAACATTCCTGTCCATCCGCACATTTATAGCAACGGCCACATCTGCCTGTCCATTCTAACAGAGGACTGGTCACCAGCACTGTCTGTCCAGTCAGTGTGTCTCAGCATCATCAGCATGCTGTCCAGCTGCAAAGAGAAGGTGCACACACACACTCTCACACCAAACCAAGAACCAAGTGTATAGTTTCCTGTGTGCTTTTGGTGAGAAGAGTTCTGTATCACCCCTTCTTCTACCGACACGGTACCAGTGCCGGTTCAGTGATCTCTTCCTCGGACCAGAGATTTATTTAGCTCCTTTAAAAAAACAAAAATTTAAACGCAGTGATGTAAATAACTTGTTGTCATAGGGACAAAATTACCCTGCCCTAAAAGTTGTCACTGGTTCTTTGGTTCCAGACTGGCAGGATTCTGGTGCTGGAATCGAACGGATTTTGCAAACAAAAAAAAACAGCCCTTTTGTGGTGGAAAAGCACAGAATAGCTTTGGTACCGGCACCGTGTCAGTGGAAAAGTGCTATGTAATTGGTTGCTTGAGGAAGTTTAGATATATTGCTGCATGCCACACATGTAGCTGCTGTTTTGTAATGTTTAGAAATGTTTCTAGACTTGTAGTAATTCTATGATTTTAAAGACCCCTATTACACCTGGTCATCTCACGCGGCTTGTATCTGGAGTATATCTTGATAAGGTTTTAACACCTGCATTTACACACGCAGTCAAACGCATCTCCGGTTAGCCAGATTGAACACTCCATCACCAAATTACTGTGTTCCTCATTTCCAGTTGTTTGCTTGGTTGTCGCATCAGAAATTGCTTAAAGGCGTCAACCATTGGGAGGGGTTTTGGTTTTTCAATGTATTACAGTTGTATAACAGGGTGAAAATGTATCTCAGACCTTCTGAAGTGGTTTGAGTGATCAGATTTAAATCGGTTTTAAATGCGTCTTGGGGGCATCTGCATTTTGACAAAATGCGGATAATCCGTATCCGATATAATCCTGATACTCAAGACGCATGAGGAGCAATCTGGGACAATGATACCTGAGAGAAACTTTGATTTTCAATAAGCCATGCAATAAACCATGCTGGTTTCTTCATTTCGGGCCGTTTGTTACATTTTTCTGGCCCAGAAATTGGCCCCTTTAACCCACGAGGCAGAAGGGGGCGGGGTTGGTTTGGGGGGAAAAGTAAGGCTTGTCAATGTGTTTATTTGCAATTGCGATTCACCTCCCAGGCAGCAGAGGGCTCTAATCGTTACAAACTGCTCCTTTAAAGTTGATTTCACCTATTTGTTTCAGAGGCGGCCTCCTGATAACTCCTTTTATGTAAGGACATGTAACAAAAACCCAAAGAAGACGAAATGGTGGTATCACGGTGAGAACACTACTGCTGTTTCTATATGTACCAACTAGGCATGGGCTGATAACTTGTTATAAAATATATTACAATATTCAATATGGTGTTAGGATAACGTTTCACATTGCGATAATTACTTTACGTTTTATTGTGCTTCATGATGTCACGATATTGTATCGTATAAAAGGTTCAGTGGTCAGTGAGTGCGCTTCTTTTTGCAGATGATACGTGTTGATGCCGAACTTGGCAACACATTTAGAAGAAAAAAGTTCCTGCTGACGTACATTAGCACTTTTTGAACATTTGACCTCGGACTAGAAATGGAGGACGTGAACTGTTACTCAAAGACCAGCATTACAATAACGACGAAAAGGCCTAAAGTGAAGACGTCCAGAATGAAAAGGCGGAAATACCCAATCAGGATTGACTCCAGAAGGACGTCAGCTTAATCAACGAGTCTTAATTCCATTACGGACCTTTTTGTTTCTTTAGCCACGTCTCAAATCGCGTGCTCCAGAAGTGCACTAGCCTTTTTTAGTGTGAGTATTGGGGATTAAGAGTAAACGACTTTTAACTGAATATTTTAAAAGAGGTAAGGTAGTTTAAAGGCTTTACTGTGTCATGCATCTTCGCAAGAAAAGAATTCGAAGATATTTTGAGGCCCAAACTGACAAACAACAAAGGTCTGGGCCATTTAATGTAAAACTTTACTGTTTGATTTGAGAAGTTACTACCCTACATACATCCAGGTACTAGATAGTAAAGTGCATGGTGTAAGAATATAGAGCACAGTGCACGATTTGAGACAGAGCCATTGTCTTTTTTTTTCTTTTCTTTTTCTTTCTTTTCTCTTTCCCTACTTTATTAAATGTATTATTTAATTTGAAGGTTTTTATTCTGTTGTGCAATAATGGACCTGAATCATTTGGTTCATCTGTTAAGTGACTTGCTTTGTCTGTTGTTAATTGTTTTTCTCTTGGAGTTTATATGCACTGTGAAATTCTTTATGAAGGCACAGAACAGTTTAATTGTGAACCTCACTCACTATTTTACCTTAATAGGATCCGCGTGGCTTTACTAAGCATGTGCCGATAATCGATGATGCAACACACCACGATGTTCAAAACGCACAGTATTATGATTATAGTAAATACTGAAGTATTTAAGTAAATCGTAGGTAGAAGCAACGTAATATTTTTTTGCGACGAACATCCTCTTTAGTACCACATTTTGAGAGTGGAAGACGCGATTGTTATTGAAATGTATATTTATATATTTAAAAATTTCCCATTTTTTTAAGCTTGTCTTTGTACCGTCTTTCTTTAAAAAAAAGAGAAGAAGCTCAATATATAGTGTTATGTAAAATACGAACATAAAATGGTTATTCAGAACAATAAAGTTGACAAATACAGTATTGTGGTGATATTGTAAAGCCGTGATTATAAGGTTAGGCTGGTATTGTCATATGAAAAGTTAATATCGGCACATGCCTGTTAGCTTCTGTATTTTGATTTTCCTTATTAATCATGCAGAAAATAAAACGCACGCTTGTGCATTTTCTGTATGTTTAGCGATTGTTTCCTGTGCATCTGCTCATTCTGGATCGACACTTTTATTGTAATGAATGTTAGCAAGTCCTCTGCATTTTGTTTTATTTGCATGTATAAAATACAATGTCTTTTAAAGGCTGGAAGTTGGACGGCGTGTAGTTTAATCTACTTGTGAATAGCCGTGTGCCGATACGACATTTTCATAGCATGGTGATTGTCGAACCTTTTATCCCAGTCTCTGGTATTATCACAATATTACTGTATGTTTACCTAAACTGTTCTCATTGGAAGGTGTGTTTTTTTTTTTTTAACAGTTAGCTCTTGTAGCGAAGAACTAGCTAGCTAACTAACAAAACTAGCAAGTTACACTAGCTAGCTAAATGTAACCATAGACACGATCGCACTCGCAACAAAGAAAATGTTAGCGTCGACGTAGTGCATTTCCCAATATGGGATATTATGTTTTTAAATTGGTTCTGGTTTAAAAAAACTGTTCACATCGGTCACCGTTTTGTTAAACAGCGTTAACTCTCGTAGTCACTAACATAGCTAGCTAGATAACTAACTGACTAACGCTTGTTAGCACATTACACACGCTGCTAGCTAAATCAAAATACTTAAGCTAAATCTCCGAACACACCTGTGACAGTATTTTGAAGTGTTGATGAAAACAACAGTGTGCACTCGTCTTTCTTTTCACTTCTTAGGCTTGATAAAGTACTGGTTAGCATAAAGTACTGGCTTTATTGACGCAATATAACTCAAATTAGCACGCTAACTAGTTGGCTTGGTTAACGCTACCGCTCTGGCATGAGCTATCTGACGTTACGTAGCTATCAAAGTTCACTAGGACGCTAAAAAATGTGTAATTAGAATCGTAGCCAAGTTAACGACAGGCAAACTATTTTATTGTGTAATTAAACCCAGTCGTGAAGTTTGCCAGCAAGCAAGCTAACTTTAGGTAAACCATTGTATTGATTATCGGCACATGTCTACTTGTGAAGAATTGGTTTGATCCTAATAATTTTACCTGTGTGTTTGTTCTCCTGGTCACACTTTTCAGACTCGGGTACCTTTCCCCCTTTTCCTACCTTTATTTAGTGTGTGTGTGTGTGTGTGTGTGTGTTTCCCCAGTGGGAGATGAGCAGATCGGTTATGCTGCTGGAAGCATTAAGGTTGCACAGTGATTTGCATTTCAGCACACTCATTTGTACTTTTAAAACGGACTTGGCAAGACTTCTTTACTGTTTGGACAAATTATGGTAATAATGTGTACTATACACACACTTTATGTTAGAGTGGAGTGTGTTAGCGTGTGCATATCTGGTCCTGTATGACCAGTACATAGTAGTGCGTTTCCTGGTCTAATACACACTAACATATTTTAACATGCCTATTTTAACTACATGAAGTGTGAAAACATGCACTAACACACCTATTGTATCCTCATAAAGGGTGTGTTAATAGGCTGATGAGTTGAGTCAGTGTTTGTTAGGGCAGGAAACACACTACACTGAGCAGAACCCCCCCCCCCACACACACACACACACCAGACCAGAGACTATTAAATAAACTCCCGATTTAAACTCTTTACTCACCGGGGAAGTAAGATGAGCGAAGGAAAGGATAGAACGAGCCATCGAAATATGGAACGGAGAGGGCTTTAGGGTGGACATCAGGGACAGGACGAGGTACTGACACTAAACACACAAAAAATTACATGGACATAAATATACAGTATATTATGTGTATATAAAAATATATCGCAATTTTTAAGTGACAACACAAAACGACACCAAACAGCAATAAACTACAGTGCTGAATTAACTAATTTACTTTCTCAATGTCTAGTAAAAACTTTTAGTGTTGAGTTATAATCAACTCTTACAGATTTAATTAACTCTTGGAGTGATCATTAACTCTGACCCTGTCAAAACCTGCAATGCTGAATCGACTATTATAGTGTAAATATGTGTCCCGTTAGGTTAAGATAAAAAAAACAAAACCCAGAACTATTAGTTAATTAACACCGTATGTCTTCATTTAACATCGCAAGAGTTAAACAGGTGTTCATTAAACTCTGTAAGAGCCACCTCAAAACTGTAGGTGTTAATTTAACTTGCAACATTCACATTCAACATTATAGGTGTTAATTACAAGTGGCAGGAGTTCAACACTGTAGGTGATGCAGTAAATCAACACTGTTAATTAAACACTGCTGGTGTTAATCCAGCATTGTAAAAGTCAATTTAACACTGTATGTTATAGCTCAACACTGTAGGTTTAATTCAGCACTACAGATGATGATTCAAAATGATAATGTGAGAGTTATTTCATCACAGTAGGTGTAAGTGAATTCATTACTTCCTCAATGTCCAGGAGTTCATTTCACATAGCAGGTGTTAATTTAACACTGTAAGAATTGATTTTAACACAATTTGTAGGCTTTATGATTTTCTATTCAATCTAAATGATGTTATTTATTACTCTCTTATTTTAATTTTCATTCATTTTATTTCCTTTTAGCTTTTAAAAGTTGCTTTGTAAAGATACTTTGCAAAGTGCAAAAGGTACTACAGTAATAGTTGAGATGAGTATACTCTTAGAAAAAAGGTCAAATCTAGAACCTTTAGGGGTCCTTTAGTTGTCCCTCTGGGGGAACCCTTAAAGGTTCTATGTGGAACCCTACAACAGAGTGTTTCCCTATCAGAAAGGGTTTTGAGTAAGAACCCTTTTAGGAAGCTAAGAACCCTTAACTATCCAAAGAGTGAATGAATAGTATTATAAACAAAACGTTTGGAAAGTTTATAATAGCCTATGATTTATACAGTTTAGTACACACTAAAAAACATAGGTTTAGTCTAAATTCTCCCACAGGCTCCCTGCGTATATCACACACTTTAAAAAAAAAAACTTATGCACTTAATAAGCACAAACATAAACATCTTTAGGAAACAACAGATTACAGAACAAAACTGAAACTAAAATAAATAAATAAACCACTCACGTTTTTTGGGCGACGGCGCCAGGATGGCATTAACACCGAATTTGAGGTGTGTTGTGTCTTTGCTTGGAGTTTTCGGAGAAGATCCAAACAGGGGCGCTTCGGATGGAGTGATAGCAGAGGAAGGAGGGGAAGAAGAAGAGCTGATGCGCAACAAATCCTCCACCAGAAAGCCGGAGCGGGCCCGAAACGCGGAGTGCGCTTGGAAAGTGGGTGGCGCAGAGGAATGAAACGCGGCCGCGGGACGTACCAAGCTCTGGTACATCGCCACGAGGCCGGGCATCATCATCATGATGAAAATACACAACAGAGGAGAGCAGCAGAAGACAGGATGTGTGACTGAGAGAGCTAGTTCTCCTGGATGTCCGAATCGAGTGCAGTGAGCCCAGCTCGGCTGTATCCCTTTTATACTCACTGAGAGGCTTAAGGGAGTGACAGAGACAACAAAAGGAGCTCACATAAAGAGAATAAAAGGGGATGAAGTGAATGAAGAGCTCCAATTGAGCTGCTTTCACACGGAGGACACACACACACGCACACACACACGGCCAAATCTAGAACCTTTAGGGGTCCTTTAGCAGATTTATGATTGAATTAGACACATCGGTTTTACACACTCTTTCTTTAAATCAGGGATTGTTTTTGTGGCAGAAGTGCACGCACATTTTTTTATTTTATTTTTAAATCAACCTTAGTAGTGCAAAACTACAGCGTTAAATTAATTCCTTCACTCTCGATATGCAATTAACACCTGCAGAATTGAGATCAAATTAACTCTCACAAGGTGAATGAGCAATTAAATAATTTAATTATCATAGCCCATGTTAAATTATCACCTACAGTGTTGAATTAACATAATTTAACACCTACAGTTCTAAACTGACTTCATCTAACATTTAATAGTGTTGAATAAACTCTTATAGTGTTCATTTGTGTCCCGCTAGCCCTATAGAAAAATTGTTTTAAGAGCTAATCAACACTGTAGGTCTTAATTTAACACTGTAAGAGCGAAACAGGTGTTAGGTGTCAATTAAACTCCATCAGAGCTACTTCAACACTGTTTGGGTTAATTCATGCTGTAAAAGTTCACATTTAAATTCAACATTACAGTGTTAATAAATTAACACTGGGTGCATGACCTTTCAGTTTAGTGGTGCACACCTGCAGTGTTCATTTAGGTCCATTTAATACTCTGCAATACTTAATTTCTCAAAGCTCAAATGAATTTTTATGAACAAATTTTTATGTGTAGCACAATTTAATGCATTTTTAACCGCATTATCTTCAACTTTAGTTTTGTGTACCAAAAACCCCAGTGTTGCATTAAGTTCATTTAGCACCCAGTTTCTTTAAATCACTGATATTTTTGGGTTGTGTGGCATTCATTTATAAGACTGTTTTATCCAAAGTGACTTCCAATTGGGGCAGAATGCAATCTGAGCAGAGCTGATCAATTTAACACTGTAATTAATTAAGGGTTTTTGCTGTGTAAGAAAGTTCAAGTCCTATCTTAGCAAAACTCCATGGCTATTTAAGACTTGATTTCTATAAAATATTTGTGGCTACATAGAATATTTAGAAAAGTCAGCTTATATTTTTGTGCTGTGTAGCAGAAATGCATACAAAGTCCAATTTTGAAAACCTTTCAGTTAAAACTCCTGACCTTTATACCATTGCAAAAATCTTCCACAGTCTCAGTCCATTTAACATTCATTCTCTTTAAATCAGTGATTTGTTTTGCTGCTGTGTAGCAGTAATAAATGTGAATGAATTTTTAACTGAATTATCTTTAGCTTTAGTGGTGCACAGCAAACCCCAGTGTTGCACATGCAGTGTCTACTTAATTTCATTTAACACCCCATTTCTTTTAATCTCTGATTTTGTCTTTGCAGCAGAAATTAATGCAAACTCCAATTATTTAAAGTTCAAATGAATTCTTAACTGCATTATCTGCTTCAGTATTGCACAAACAAAACGGCACAATTTAAGCCCATTTAAGACTTCTTTACATCAGTGATATTTTTCGTAGCTGTGTAGTGAAAGTGGAGAAACCTATGCAATACACAGCAGAAAAAAACAAAAAAACAAGTCCATTTAATAATCAATTTCTTTCAATTTGTGACTGTAGAATCATTTCAAACAGCTCAAATTCACCTGTAACACCATGACCAGCCTTTATTTATTGTTATGTGCATTGAATCAGATTTTAGTGTCTTACTTGTGTGGTGAAAGAAAGGCCCAGCTTAGTCCTGTGCTTGGATTAGATTCTGCCTTAGTTGTACATTGCTTTGGATAAAAGCGTCTGATGAATAAATAATAATATTAGTTGTAGCTGTGATTTATAATTATACACAATTTATAGAATAAAACAGAGTGTAGTATTTTTTTGTAGCAATATTTTAGGTGTATGCATACTTACATATGTACATTTTATAGTACAATATTATAGTATATACCATACACCATATATAGATATACATTTAAATGATATGGCTCATATGGAGATTATTTATAACTACTGGCCATATAAGCTAATTTATTTCAGGGGTTTGTTTATGTCCTATAACTCGTCTGTTTTTTCCCCCCTCAGAATAACAGGCAGATTAAATCCCCATTTAAAAATCACTTATGCTTCCATTTGCTCAAATCCGATCCGCACTCTGTTACGGCTTTAAAACCCTAAATGGATTTGTAACTGAATCGCTTTATAACAGATGTGTTAGATATGAAAAAAAAAGTCTTTATTCATTTCTGCAACATAGGGAGCACAAGTGTGCGTGTGTGTGTGTCTTATCCTGTTGGAGCGTGAAGTGTCACCCTCAGCTGCTGTTTTAGAGAATAAACCGCAGTGCAGTCTGTCTGACTCTTTATTCAGAATCAAAGCAGACATGTGTGAGATGCTTAGACTCTTATCAAGCTCTGTATGATGGGAAATAAAAAAATTAAAAAAGCATAGAAAAAAATCTGTCCTGATATTAACATTTAACTTAAACACGCACAAGGCTAAAATTGTTCAATAAACATCAGTTTTGGCTTTACACAATCCATATATATAGATAGTTATTCCAATTAATTTTCATATGAAATAGAATTCAAATACTTAAATATCCCATTTGTAAAATTGTCCTGGCCTATATTGTATCATTGCCTTAGAAGCCGCATCCTTAGAAGGGTTCTGTTTAATTGGGCAGCATTTTAACCAAAATAGAAGGAATCATGGCAGGCATCGTGTTCGAGACGCCCTTTAGTGTCGTCGCACATTGTCACTTTTAGCGCACCATGCATGTGACATTTGTGTTTTCACTATCACGCACTAGTTCATTAGCTTTCCTGAGGATTGATCCCGAACAGCTATTTTTCTGCTGCTGAACACAACTGACCACTGTTCACTCAATAACATAGCTAGCTAGCCTTAGTGCCTTTAGTGACTACCAGGTTAGCTGCATAAGCCAACTACATAAGCTGAAGGTGGCGTAAAGATACTCCTTGGTCAAGAAGGCAGTTTGGTTCGGCCATGTTTGCCGGCACCTTTATGGAACTGTGGTCTGGTGAACAGAATTATGAGATACGTGCGATGTTGCCCTCAAATTTGGCCAAAATAAGGTGCTCAGAGGGCAGCTGCCTTTCGAATGGGCCTTCCGAATGGAGTGTGTTTTGTGTTATAGTGTTTTAGTGTGTGTTAAAGATGTTAAATGTGCTGGCAGTGTGTAAGTGTGTTTATATATACACTGTACAGATATAGGTGCAGGAACGATATTACTGTATAAGTACAGTATTTGTTCTCTGAAATCGTAGGGGCTCAAATTCATACGAGGCTAATGTAGTTAACAGGTAATTAAAGTTAATAGCCTTAGGTTTAGTGCAAACTTCATGCTTAAATTATCGCACACTCGCTTCAAACGGCTTTGTTGTGTTGTTCAATATCTAAAACATTCTTGCTTATATGGTTTCTGACACTGTATGAAACAGTGTTATCTATAAAAATGGACAAAATGGACATAACAGAGCAAAAAAACAGTCATAGTGGTCATGTTGATGTCAGAACCACTTCCCACCTCAGCACATAGTTTGGTGTCACTTCGCACAAACATCAGAAATTCTAGAAATTTTCTTTTTTCCTATTTTCTTCCAAATTTTAATGGAAAATACATATTTTTCTTTATTAAATATACACTAATACGACTACATTTTTATTGAAATACTTTGTATTTATATCCTATGCTTTTCTTGTGGCCTGAAAGCGCCCTAGCGAACACCCGGAGCGGATTTGGGGCACTGCACACACACCGAAGCACCCTGACAGGCATTAAATCCATATTAACTCGCCGTTTAACATCGCCTAGGCTTTCTTCTCTTCGCACAAAGCGTTCAGTGTGTGTCGTCTCGCTGCACCTGTTCTCTGATATTTCTCACTGCAGGGATTAGGGAGTGTGTTTTTTTCTCTCACTGACCCGCACCACTGCGAGTGTGTGTCGAAAAGAAAAGAGTTTCAAAGAATAAAAAGAAAGAAAAACGTTGAGAAGTTAAGCATCGAGGCTATTAAAGGAAAATTTGGCAGCGCGCATAACAGGTGCAGTTCTAATCTTCCAAATACGCATTTAATATTTTATTCTAAATGCATTTCTGTCACTTTAGGCAGATTTTTTTTGTGTATTGCATATTTAAATGCACTCTAACACACACTGACACACACGAATGAACAGTTTTTATAACAGGCCCGAATAAATACCCATTCACAAATATAATCTTATATAAACTTTATCAAGAATATATTAAAAAGGAGGCCTACAAAGAGAATTTAATCTTTATCATATTCATCTTCTGTGCTTTGCAGAAAAACTGATCACACACAAAAAAGTGAATTATTGTTGTTTCAAGTGAGCATAGGTTTCCCTGGTAGAAAATCTGTCATTTCCTTTATTCAATAAGAACATTTGATTTTCATAAACATGCTCATGCTTACTTCCCACAAAAAAATACTAAATAATTTAGTGCAAATGAGACCCAGCCATAGTCCATCTTATCGTAGTGTATACTTAAGGGTACGTTCCAGGTGCTTTTATAAGCAAAGGTACAAATTTAAGCAGTTTATTGAGTCAGTCGCAGTCCCAGTCCTAATATGGTGTTTAATGCTCCCTCGTCGACTTCCTTTCATCCACTTCCCCTTGTTTGAATCCCCTTGGCAATTTTAAGGCCCAATCTACTTTATTACTTTATAAGGTTGAGTGATGAGCATTAGATAAGTTTTACATGAGAGATCGAGTCAACGTCAGTATGGATTTACCCAGAAGGCATTGCTCCAATCTGACACAGCTTCCTTTTCAAAATGGCCAACAAAGTTGTTTCAACAGGAGCAATAAAATTCTGTGTTCATATTGGGTTTTATTTTTCTGACTCTATTTGTACCTGATAGCTGACTGAACTGTGCTACTCTACTAGCAAATTAGCACGCCAGCTAGTTAGCAAGCCTATGCTATGATAAAGGTACGCGCCTAGAAATTGTCAACCAGTAATTGACTGCAATAGCAGGTTCCAAACATCAATCAGGGCTTTAGAAAATGATGTTTATCTTGTAAATATGCAATAGTCAACTCGTGAATATGCAAATAAGGAACTGTTGTAATTTCATCAATGCAATGAAGGATTAACTCAGTCTTCACCAATGACTTGGTTAAAAGTCATTAAATGTGTTTGGATCTATTATTGCATCTATTCATTATTATTATTATCTTTATCCTCGGATCAATAGCATATCTGTCTGTCTGTCTATCTATTAAGTCTAAAAACTATTAACCAGTTTATTGAGGGTTAATGTCATTGTTTTAATGAGTAAATGTAGTGTTTAACGTTCAGAGCTTCTTGGTTGTAGTTTGTCACACACTTTAGGGTTATGACCCATTTACTAAGACCAGGCGAGGTTGTGTGTTTTAGTGCATAAGTGTGTATTTGTGTCTGTGAGTGTGTGTGTGTCAGTGTGGTTCAACAGTGTTTTTAGCATTGACACGTTTCTGGGTGTGTAATCGGATTGTAAGTGAGCGTGGCTACTTGTGTCAGTTTGCATCTCATCGGATTACAAACACACACACACACACACACACACACACACACACAGTGCCTTAATCTCACACACTACTCTGTTTAAAAAGGCCCGAAGCCTCATTTAATTCATATCTGATTCTCACTGAAGCGTTCGGACGTATTAGCATAACAGCAGGGTAGCGCTGCCTTTTCACTGGCTCGGTGTGAGTGTGTGTGTATGACAGGCGTCTTGAATACATTCAGGCGTAGTGTGTGTGCAGTATAAAGACCACAACTGTCAAGGATTTAAGGGGAATTTCACAGTAAGAAAATATTCTAATTTTATCACGAAAACAGATTGTTTAGATCCCAACATTAATCCAACATCTATCTATCTATCTATCTATCTATCTATATCTATCTATCTATCTATCTATCTATCTATATCTATCTATCTATCTATCTATCTACAGTGCCCTCCAGAATTATTGGCACCCTTCATGAAAATAACCAACAATGAACATTTAAAAAGAATAACACATGCTATGAGTGATATTATGAGCTTAAACGTATGGGGATGTATAGTTTAAACATAATATTTTTTCAAAAACAAAAGGTTTTCTTAAGTAGTGCAAATTTTACTGCAAAACACTGTATTCTTGGGTTTGTGCATGTGGACTGCACTCTTTAATTTAGACCACAAGTTCAAATCCAGAGACTGAGATGGCTATAACAAAACACTGATTTTATGCTCCTTTAAACCATTTCTGTGTTTATTTGGATGTTTATTTGGGGTCATGGTCTTGTTGAAAGATCCATCTACAGCCAAGTCTTAACCTCCTGGCAGAGGAAACAAGGTTTTGGTAGATTATTTAAAAAATCATTCCTATCAGAATGGATTTTTGTTAGAACAAAGGTAAGTAGTTTCTCCTATTGTTTGAGTGTAAAATTAGAATTATTGTGTGTAATTTTTATTGAATACAATAATTTTTGCTCACTTCCACAAAAGGTGCCAATAATTCTGGAGGGCACTGTATACTGTGACTAATGTAAGAATTAGACCTGTGCCAGGAATTGGTTGTATGATAAATGACGATATTCAACATGCATGTAATTGTTATAATGGTCACATCAAAATATTGTCACTCACCCTGCATTTTATTTGGAAGTAAGTTGTCTAGGTAGGTAGGAACCTCTGCAGGCTTCACGTTCGGGACATTCTTCAGTGTCATCATGTGCCATCACTTTTAGCGCACTGCTTTTATTTCATAATGACAGTTTTCGGAGTGGCACTTTTATTTCATAATGTCACTTCTCAGGACAATGCATTTGTCTGTCAATCAACACAAACAAGGCAAAGATTGTCGTATGATTGGTTGTTCACAGATTCAGACCAAAGCAACAGAACATGAAATACAGATCAAGATCAATGTCTCTTCCAAATCGCTCCCGCTGATGTGCGAGGACAGTTCTGTACAGTAGGTGGCAACTTGAAATCTGATTGCAACCCACCAATAATCAAAAGTAGAAGAGAAAAATTGAAGGGCGCGATGGGCATTTGGCATGGCTGAGAAGTCCATTTCTGATCTGCTCAGAAATGTGGCAATAGATTGGACAGTAGTGCTTTGCCTCAACCTGAAAGACAGTTGCGGCAGGCAGATATCTCTTACGAAACTGTACCAGGCCAAAGTTCCGCTGACCCAATCCCAAGAACCCCTGTTCAATCGGTTTGATCAGATAAAGTAAGCATAGCACTTCGAAGCGCATTCAACAGAGTACACAGAGTAGTTTACCTGAACTATGTACAATCTGTCGGGGTACATGATTTATGATTCTGGTGGGATATCTCTACAAAATTTTACAGAACTGTACTAAGCCAAGTGTCAAAGCTAAAGTCAATTGTAGTTTCACATGCCTGATCCCAAGCTTGAATTGTTGTCATTTTTACGCTGTTAATTAAAGCAGTGGATCGTTCAAGACGGGCGATAACCATAAATGCTTTGATAAACTTTTGGGAGAAAACCATGAACACACTGTAGTTGTATTTGCTGCTGTTAATCCTGAAAAAATAACTTTCCTTTGGGATCATTGTAATGAAATTGTAAAATCATCATTAAGGAGGAATAAGCATGGATTGACCTCAACTGTTACACCCAGTGTATGTGTCAGGATTTTAGAGGCTTGTGTCCAAAAACTAGAAACTGGACTGGACATTCCCAAAATACATGCATGTAGCTATCCACTTCTCTGGTATGACATCCATCACATACAGGTGTGGATATGAGCTTAAATCGTTTTAGAGGTGTGCAATATATTTAGTGGATTAATTTGTAATTTATCAATTGATGGCTGGGTTTTTTGAGGTGGCAAATGTAGTTTCCCAAATCGTGTCCCAGTCAAGTTCAAAACCCAGTTTTCCCAATTCCCGATTCCATACCTGGGTAATAGTAAGAGCATTACAGGTGGCATTAATTAAGAAGTTGTAAATTATAGAAACCCTGCAAGTTGCTTTCTTATGTGGGTCGATCCACTCTAGCATCTCCAAGGGACCCCATTAGCTTTTAGTGAGGATCGAAGCTCTAAATACAGAAACCATGAGAATCCAGGAAGAACACAGAGCTGTTTAAGATCCTGAAATTTCCTAAGCCCCTTGTCATCATATATGCCTTTCAATATGTTAACTCCTCTATCTGCCCATGGTGTATCGTTGAAAGGTTTCATGCCTTTAAGTAGATAATAGTTGTTGCAAATGGGGGACAGCTTGCAGGATTTGAAATGATGATTTATCTGCCTTTTTGCAATATGCCATGCGTGCAATGAATTCGCAATTTTAGGGCCAAATTTTCTATACGTCGTTTTCAGTTTGATTCCTGAGAAAAGAGTGTCTTGTAACCTATGGGCAATAACTAAAGATTCTTCTGTTAATCTCCAGGATTAATGTGTATGTAGCATGAGGTCCCTGTGCATTTATCCAAGTACTTAGGGGTTTAATTTGAAAAGAAAGATAATATAATTTCAAATCAGGTAATGATAAACCACCTAAAGACTTAGGATATTTCACAGTTTTAAGTCGTGGATTTTTATTATTCCAGATAAATTTAGAGGTTATTGTCTGTAATTCCTTGAAGTAGTCCTTTGGGGGCGAGATGGGAAGCATTGAGAACAAAAAATGTAGGCGTCCAAGAATATTCATTTTAATTATTACATGCAAGGTGAATTTCCAGCCCGTACAGTCTAAATACTTGTTGGAAGACAATCTCTGCAGTTTCAAAGGAGGTGGGCAATTTAGGTAAAGGGATAAGCCTGCATGCCTTAGAAAAACGGTCGATAATGACTAATATCGTGGTGTTACCTCTAGGCGGTGGCAAGTCTGTGATAAAGTCCATGGCCATGTGAGACCAGAGATGTCATGATACGGGAAGAGGTTCATGAAGGCCAGCAGGCAGTTGTCGTTCAGACTTGGATTGGGCACATACAGAGCAGGCATGAACAAATTCTATAACATCATGTTGAACGTATTACTCACCAGCCCCAGTGTTCTCTGTATACCTGGGTGTCCTGACGTGAAGTGTGTACCCATTGAAGGACTCGTGATCGGAGGGTTGCGGGAACGTATACCTTTGGAACGTAACTTGAGTCGCGAGCAGTGTGGATTGGACGGAAGGTTGCTTATATGGGTGTCACTTACATGTCGCGTCTGGTATAAATCTGCTGCTCTTGTGTGATGGAATCAGTCGTAACTCATTGCAGTGTTTCAGCTTTATTAAAAAACAACTACCGGCCTTTTAAACACACACATACACACACACACACACACACACAGAAGTATAAGCTCAGTTAACAAATGTAATTGCATTATATTCGATCATATGAATATAAATACAAGTACATATATAAGTACATTATTAGGTCAGATGTGATTTGATCTCAATTATCTTATACCTTATCTTGGTTTGGTTTTATGCAAATGTACTTTCTTGTGGTAGTAGTTATTTACGGTGTGTGTGTGTGTGTGTGTGTGTGATCGTAAGTGGGTATGCAGATGCCTCTCAGCAGTGTTGAAATCTGAAGTCTGTTTCCTAGAACACTGAACTCTGAAGTTCTTCATCGTTTTTGTCCGTCTGCTGGGATTTGAGGAGTGTGTTGCCATAGAAACAACAGAACAACAAGGCAGGGAATGTTCAGGAATTAGTGTGTGTACGCGTGTGTGTGTGTGCGTGTGCGTGTGTGTGTGTGCGTGTAATGTCTTTACAGAGACCAGCTGAATGCCGATTGTGCTATAGTGTGATGATGAAGGTTGTATATTATTTTTTAGTTCAGTAACAGCGTGACCTCTGTGACCTCACAGAGGACTAAAGTGTGCTAATCCTTTTCTTCATCTACAAACATTTCATGTTAGAATTGTAATGAAGACAGTTAATTCTGCATGAACTCCATGAATATGTATTTTTCCTGTAAACACCTTTATGAGAGAACAGAGATTTAGAGTAGAATGATGTCATACATTATTTATGCATGTTATTAATAATTTTCTGTATACACACACACACACACACACACACACTCTTCCCCCCTCTCTCTCTCTCTCTCTCTCTGGAAGTTTAAGAGGTTAATTGAGACCATTTGAATGGAATTATTTGCAGTTCTCATTCATGAACAGATCAAGTTTACACTATACTCTCTTAAGTTTCTGCTTGCCTAGGCTATATTACAGTATACATGTATGTATCTATCTATCTATCTATATATTAAATTAATTAGTTATATAAAACACTTTTGAAGACACTGACAATTATATAACACATGTAAAGATGAAACTACAGTTGTATTAGTTACAGCATTTTCATTGTGATGAGTGATTGTTATAACGAGTGTAAATTCACAGAGAGTCATTCAGTCAGCAGTGATGTGTACTGTTTTGCAGCTGCATTCAGTGAATCAAACTGCCTTCATGAAATGTGATGATAATTTGACATTACTGGGGTTGATAACATAATTTACAAGGACGTTTAATGGCAAGTAGAGGTGTAACAAGTTCAAATCCAAGTTCAAGTAGGTTTTTATTGTCATTCCTCCATATACCTCGTATACATTGAAATGAAATGTCGTTTCTAAAGGACCATGGTGCAACACGCAACAATACAGCAGCACGCTATACAGGACTACATAAAGTGCAAA
>JAOUQW010000004.1:19649952-19661690 GCA_028565825.1 Olivaichthys viedmensis
CCCTTCCTGAGAAGTGCTTTAGAGACGCTACTCGTCCTTTGAGACCACTACTAGCTAGCCTTCTTTTGACACGACTTGCTGATTGGAGTCTCTCTCTCTTTATTCAGCACATTCTGTATCCGTGATGAAGTAGCTGTTCTCTCTCTCAGTGAACAAAGCTTTATGTATTACTCTTCTGATGGTGTGGTCACTTTTGGTCTGCCTGATCGTGCTTTGGATACGACTGATTCAGTATCGGCAAAGCATTTTAAAGTGCCATACAGTGCCCCCTTAGAAACATTCAATCTAGCCATGATTTGACGCTGAGAAAGCCCTTCTTTGCTTAGAATACCTATTTGACTTCTGACACTTTCACTTAGTTCTGATGCCATATTTCCCCACTGTTTCAATGCTACTTAGTATGAAATGTTCTGCTGAAAACCCGAGGCACAGCTTTATTTATAATAGGTGAACAATGGCTGCAAGTTGATCAACTTAAACAAGCTTCTGATGAGTAGATTAAATCCAGCTGAGTGTCGCCTGAACACGAGCATCAATGGAAGGGATAAGACTAAAGAGGTCAATATCACAACTTTGCTTAAATTTGAATAGCGACCTAGAAATAGTGCAGCATCTTGAATATTTCTTCTTCATTTTACTTGTCATAACTTTTCTTTGTTTTAAATTTTTAAAGTTTAAATGAAAAAAATCCCAGATTTTCAATGTGGTCTCTAAAACGTCTACATATTATAAACCAGTCACCAAAAGGATTTTTAATATGTTTATTACGTATGTATTAGATATTAGATATTAGATGTATTGTATAGATATAATTTGTGTATTTGGTTAAAAAGGGTAAGTGATTAAATGATACAGAATATACTGCAATCATTTCTGCAATAATTCCTGCGTAATAGAGCATCCCACCTCACGGTTTGATCACCATTTTCTAAATACAAGGCGTTCTAGATATCAATATTATTAGGATATTGATTTTATTCTACACACAATATATAACATGCAACAACGTGGACTTTATTATTCAAAACACTAATTTAAACTTTTGAATCCTAATATATATATATATATATATATGCTTAAATAATATTGCTTGTGTATAATCTTTACATTTATTACTGAAGTACACTGCTTAGATTACTACTCAGATTTACATATTTATATGCATTTATATATATAGAAGAATCCAGGGAGTAACTGCAGTGTACTTTAGTAATAATAGTTGTTCAAATTGCAGCGTAGTACACAAAGTTTACAGAGAAACAGGATGTTTCGGACAAAAGTCCTTCATCAGCTGTGCAAGCAAAGTGCTTCTGAAGCTGTGCTTTCCTGTTTCTCTGGAAACTTTGCATATTTTTACTACTTCTACATATATACTGTATATATCTATGTAGAACCCCTGGCCTTTATGAAAGAAAAATGTTTTTTTTATAACACTATAATACGAGGCGATCAGTGTGACTCATTTATGCATATGCAGGAAGATCATAGAGTCTCGTCTCCACGTTTTTTAGACGGAGCCTAATTGGTGTTTAATGTATGGAAACGCTTTAAAAGGGAAAGAAAAGAGTAAATTGGGATGCGACCCATGTGGCATTTTGTAAAGAGGCCTCGTTCACGCCCCTCGCTGAATTAATTTGCTTAAATCGCTCGCTCTCCAGAGAGCTGATGCTGTTTTAAACGGCTGTGTTAACAATGCATTATGAAGAGAAAGAAAAAAAGAAAGAGTAAAAGAAGAAGAGAAAGAAGGAGGGAGGATGGCGGGGGGAATCGCTGCTGAATGACAAACAGTTGGGTGGGTGTGTTCAGTTTTAGTGTTTTCAGACAGCGTTAAGTGACATCAACTGTCTCATCTCTTCACACACACACACACACACACACACACACACGCATTCGCACCAGTCTGCGTTTAGTCACACCACCTGCTTTTCCCATTTCTCGGACACACACTCTCATACACCATGACAGCGCAACAGACGGTGACCCCACACACTCACACACACACACACACACGCACACACACACACACACACACACTCCCTTCGCCACAGGACTGAATGGAAGATGGAGTGGCCGTCAGAAAGCCAGAAGGCCGCAAATGAAGTGATCAATAAAGTCAAGATCAGAAGAGTGGATGGTGGACAGCTAAGTGTGTGTGTGCCTGTGAGTGTGGATCATCAGTCATGGCCTCACCGTGTCATAACAATCATCATAACAATCTCTCATTATCATTTTACAAAAATATATTAAGGCCAATGTAATGCCATAATCTTAATGTTTTTGTTTCTCTTAATGACTAACACCTGCACTACATCTTAAATTGCGTATCTTAAATCGTGCACTAGACACTTCTAGTATGCGAAGTGTGTTCAATGAGATGTAGTGGACTATTAATACCTGTTTAATGTACTAAAACTCCAGAAAGATTAAAAAAAAAGCGGTCACAGCCTGCTCTACGTAGCATAATGTGCGGAGCCACATCAGAGGCTGGTGAGGTTTGAAATTGTGTCCGACACACTAATCTAGAACACCACTACACAGAGGACACAGATTAGGAGGGAAAAGTTTAGGGTGGCCATTTTGAGTTGTAAAATGGGTGGTTGTTTCAGTGGAGGCTGTTCTGGGGGCTTAGTGACATGAGGTAGCATGCAGTTATCTGTCATTACCATTTAAAACGTTAGTGTTCGATTCTAGAAGTTGCTGCCCCACAAACATCCAGGTACTAGATAGTCAAGTATAAAGTGCATAATGTAAGAATGCAGTGTATAGTGCACATATTTGAAACAGGGTGCTGATAGTGGCCCAGTTAGTACACTCGTCTATGTGTTATTGTCCAATTGCTCAGCCAATCAGGACAAACTGTACTGGACTCAGATTAGTGATCCCTGTTGTGCATTCAAGCTTTTAGACCCGTCTGTAAGTATCTCAGATATAAAGATCCAATTTGGCGGGTTAAAAATTAGAAAACATAAACTCAGAAACAGGGGGCTGTAATAATTTCAATGGAATTCTTTAAAAATTTTGTGAGTTGGTTCAAAAGGCTACCACTCATGAAATAACCATTATGAGAGCAAATTCTAAATAATACTACTGATTTTTCTGATGTTTCTGCAGTGACTGGCTTCTCCCTTCATTCAGTCTACAGTAATGTATATGTGCTTTAATCTCATCATGAATATCAATTCAATTTAAATGATTAGATAGCATATTAGTCTGAATCACTATATTAGAGTGATTTTCAATAATATAAATCCAGTACAGTGTGTTCTGTACAGACAGACAGACAGATAGATAGCTATATAGACAGGCAGACAGGCAGATAGAGAGATAGACAGACAGACGCACACACAGATAAACAGACAGATATATAGACAGGTAGACAGATACAAAGATAGACAGACAGATAGAGAGACCCATAGACAAACAGACAGATAGACAGGCAGAAAGATAAACAGACAGACAAAGAGACATTTACATTAAAATAAGATAGAGACACAGCAATCTGAAACAATAAAGTAAGCGGTGTGTGAACAGGATTTAGATATAGTTCAGCTTCATACTTTTGCCTTAATGTTTGATGACTAATGAAATAAAAACAGTACTTGACAGTGCACTCAGAGTTTAGGGACCCTACTGTCCTTATTATTTTGCTTTAACAATCTGTCACTCCTTTTATCTCTTCTCTCTTTATTGGCTCTCTTGTTGGACACCCAGCTCTCCCAGGACATCTATCCCCAACAGGGTTTACTTAATCCGGCCTCGAAGAGGAGAATAAGCCCCTCTCTGATTAGCCATTAGCATTGTCGCTAGCAGGATTAGCGCCCCAGCTGGGTAGCATGTGTTCACGCCACTCATCCTTCATCCCTCGTTTTCTGTCATCCTTATTCTTCGCTAATTAACACAGAGGGGTGTTCGACAGGGTCGTGGCCTTTGGGAATAACAAGTGACTGATCTGATCTAATTCTTACTTAACCCTTATTATGTTCTGTACAATGATATTAAGAATGAAACTTGATGTGCTTGGCCTCAATTCCTCTTAAAAACATGAAAAATAATAATGACAAAATTGTATTTAAATTACAGGCAGTGGGTAGTGTTGCTGCCTCACAGTTCCAGGGTCTGGGGTTTGATGCTAAGCTCAGGCTACTGTCTGTGCTGAGTTTTGCATGTTCTCCCCATGTCCGTGTGGGTTTTCTCCGGGTACTCCAGTTTCATACCACCTCCCAAAAACATCCCAAGAAACATAGCGCTGATCCATGGTTGTGGATTAGTTAAATAAGCTTTTAAGAAAGCACACCAATTCCATGTGATGTTTAATTCTCCACTTGGTGAAATGAGAAGAAAAGAAATGGGAAATAAAGGAGTAAATACACATCATTAGACATCTGTTGGCTGATTGTTGTGTGTGTGTGAGTGTGTCAGCTGGGTTTGACAGCAGCAAGTGTGACAGTCAGTGCCTTTTTTCACCGAATGGCCTGCTACTGATCTTAATGTCAATGACGAATAAAAGCATTACACAATTTCTAATGATCCATTCTGCAATGCTAATGCGGCTAACAGTGATTCAGATATATGCCCATATATATGTATCTTGTTTGAGTGACATTATTTGCCATATAACATTATAATGGAGTAACATTTTATATTATATGATGTCATCTTATATGCCAGTATAGTGTTACATTAACGGTATAATTAGTTTGCGGTATTATCGTGGTATACCGTCACACCGATATATTGTCACATCCCTAATATGTATATTATTTTATAGGAAGTGCTCTTGTGCTCATTTGCCAAGGCTTATCTAGATAGACAGAGATGTCTGCAAGCCGCTTTTATCCTTGACATCTTCAAATTCCCGAGATTTAAAGTCAGCTTCAGTATCAGTGAAGCTCAGATGGTCTTTTCGCCCCAAATGCCATCAGCTAAGCCATTCTCAGACTTCGGCCACCTTTTCAGAACAATACACTCATTAAATGAGCAAACAGATTAACACAGATTAACACACAGGGGGAGGTGAAGCTCCTGCCGCCTCCCAGCAGGTTCAGATAATTCTGAATTAACACATTGGCACATCTGGCCTGCCTACTACATACAGTACACACCATGTAACTTTCACTTTCTCTGAGTGTTAATAGGGCCTTTAAGCATGGACAGCTGTAGGGATGGCTACAGCGGCTGGACCAGCATTTGACATATTATGCTGACTAGATAAAATGTCAGTTGAAACAGAAGAAAATAATTGCTTTATGCATTAGAGTATAAACCGATCTCAGAAGGGCTAACGTTAGCGCTAACGTTATGAGGAGATAATATAATAGGAAAAATGAAGAAAATTTATTAAATTAGTGCTCTGAATTCAGTATAGCACCATTATCAAGTGTAAATGAATAAATTCTAATTTAGCACAAAATAAGAAATGTTAAATTAACTCGCCTAAACCTCATCTTGTGCCGAATACACCAGGCTGGTGTTTTTGCTGTAATAGACCAACAGGCGACAATGGTACGAAGCAACAAGTTAAAATTGAGGATGCGCAAAATGTTTTTTTTCCGCCATAGCATCCTTGTTGTCATAATTGTTGTCATCTCTAAACAATTAACACCTGATACTGAGTCAGCTGTGTTATGTGCATGCGTTTTTGCTAAATGATGTAATCAAAACAGTTTCTGCTAGTGCACTCTGACTTTTGGACCTGAATGTATGGTATGGTCATTAATTATAATAAATAAACAGCAAAGTTCTACACAGTTCTACTCAACAATATTTATTTGTTATGGGTCAGCTGAGAGCTTTCTTTGGAACTGTTTTTGATAGTAAATAGTTCTATCAGAAATAGAACTATTTACTATATAAATATTAATAGCAATAGCAATAGCAATTTTTCTTCTTTACTGTAAGGAACAATTTTTCCAAAAATGAAATGTACACAATGTTCCTCTTACTCCAAATATATTTGATTGCTTCTTTACTTTTGCAGTGGCGCTATGAAGCTTATATCCTCCAGTTTAGCACAGTGAATGTCACCTCAAAAAACATAGTTTGGCTCAGTAACACGATTTGTACGTAAACGGTTTGAAATAAATAGCAGAATAATGGTAGACCAGTCACGGTGCAACAGTGACACTGACGATTGTGTTTGTTGCGCTGAAGTGTATTGGGCACAGCAGAGTTGTACACTTTATTATACACACCTAACTTGTTGACCAACTTGTAGGTGTACAGTTAGAGACCATAGCTCATATTTTTCCATGCACAGTGTGTGTTAATCGTTCTTAAGCCTTCATCACTGTCAGTTTCTGACCACAGCCCCGCTGGATATTTTTGGTTTTGAAATTATCTCAACCCAGCAGTGACACTGAGGTGTTTAAAAATCCCAGCAACTCTGCTGTGTCTGATACACTTGTACCAGCACCACATGCTGAGAATGGTCCACGACCCAAATAAAATCTGGTTAATGGTGGTCTTACAGTGATCCCTTTTCATTGATGGTTGTAGTAGAGGAGGGCTGGCAACAGACAGGCTACGGGCAGTAACTGTACACCTCCATAGTGACCTATATGGTATGTGTACCTGATAAAATGGCCTATCAGTGTAAGTACAAGGTAGTGGATCTATTAACTAAAAACTCTGCATATACTTCACAGTGCACTCATGTTGCATAGTGTGTTTCCCATGACCAAATAAAAAGGACACTATAGAGCGGGCCCAAAACAATATATACACTGTAGCTTGCAGAGCTGATGAAGGACTTTTGTCCGAAACGTCCTGTTTCTCTGGAAACTTTGTGTACTACGCTGCGATTTTTACCACACATATATATATTACATTTTTAGAAAGTTTAATTTTATATTTTATTATCTTAAAGGTTAATGGTGTGCTTTTTTGTTTCCATAATAACCACTACTGATTAAATAGTTCCATAAAATAGAAGAAATATAATATAATATATTGTCTTTTTTTTTTCCATATGGGTAATGATCTGATTTACCCATACCAGTTCCTTAAACCCTCAGACTTTCCCAGGAGAAAAAAAGCGATGACTGATACACTTTTTCTCTTTCTACTAAAGACTATAATGAGAGAAAGCTTCTTAGCAGATATCTATGTTTGCTTTAGGTCTTCTACATTAGTTGTGTTTGTTGTTCAAATCTCTCTTTTGTTGCACGTCCAGACAAAACTAATGACTTCTTTGAACTGTCGATGTTGCTTCTCAACCTCTTGTCTCCAAACACGCCAAGTCGCTAACGTTTTCACTCTTTCCCACATCGTGATTAGTGCATAGAATAAATGCTATGCCATTTTTCTAAAAAGAATTGCGTACACCAAAGAGGTAAACAAAAGTGTCCAGTAGGATTTCCAAATGTCATGAAAATATGAAGGTTTTTGCCATTTCCATGAAATAATATTTCCAGTTTTTACCTACTTTTGTACATTATTATACTAATACTAAACATTTTGCATGTTTTATAAAGATGTAGATGGCTCCAGAGCATAATGTGAAATGGATGATCAAAGAGGAAGGATGCAAATCAAGACAATTCAGACTTCTAGTCTGGAGTTCCTAGCCTCAGCCCTCCTGGCGAGACTTAGCCTCTGGTTCCATTCAGCCTTATTAAGATGATCCAGTGCAGGTTGGATCGTCATAATCAGGTGATTTTCTTTCGGCTGGGATCATGTCGGACCCACCACAGTATAGAGAACCTCCCCACTGAGATTTCAAACATGGCTACAAATGGCCAAGCTACTAGCACAATGCTACGTTGAATAGAGCCAAATTAGGTGGAGGCTAATGACAGTTAACCAACACCTGTATTAGCATGCTAGCACGGCAGGGAGCCCGGCTGGACAAGCGGTAATCCCTATAAGCTCACTAGGGTACCTCCTAGCAAAGAAGCATTTGCATATTCTCAATTTCTTGGTTGGTAAGGAAGAAGCTGGCAGCAGAAGGTTTCTAGGGATTGTGGAGAATGCCATTCCTCCGTTCACTCTCTCCAGCGCTTCCTGGGTGGTTGGGTGATTATCCTCAGCCCATGTTAGTGAGTGTGAGGGATGTGTGTGTATTAGGGATTAGCAGGGAATTAGCATCAGGGCGAGCTGCTACATTCCCTCACAGCTAATTTGAGGGGTGGAGAAGATCGGAAAGCCATTACGTTGGACTGTTTGCACAGTCTCTGATGTGCCGTCTCGCTTTGCTTTCTGGTCTCCTTCTCTTTTGTAGAGAAGGTATGGAAGAAGCAGAAAGAATGAAGGGATAGAGAAGGGATGGAGAGGGATGGAGGCAAACCTTGTGTGCTCACAGGACTAATCTTATTCTTGGACAAAACAAACGGATCAAACATAAAAATGTAGAGCCTCAAGTGCCAGCTGAGGAGAATTTACAGAGTAAAAAGTTTCCAGAGACAACAGCCCACAGAATGCAGCAATTCCGAGACAGAAAATAACTTTTCTTAATTGAACTGGAAGATAATTATGACCTATAAAAAGATCAGAAGCGTGCTACAACGCTAGTGTTTAACAGGATCTGCTATATGCACAGGGCAATCCCTACGTATTTCAACTAAAAAATAAGATAGCTTGTTTACTTCTGGTCTAGGCTAATATCGCTATAGTAGCCACTGATATACGGAACTATTTTAGTATTATCCATGCCAAATAGACGCAACAGCTGGTGTTTTGACAGTATAATAATACAGGTTTCGGCACAACATTTCAGGCTTGTCCATCGCATGAAGATTTAAATTTGCTACGAGGAAATGGTTTGCGATCTGGTATAGCTAGCTAGCTAACTAGCACTGCGGTGGTTGTTATGTTACTAGGGCTGTAACATGTAGTTGTCAATGTAACTTGAAATCTAGAGTTTGAATCCCATTTCTACTACTTTAGGTACTCGCCACCTGTTGGGCGAATCAGTGATCGTCGTTAATCGTAATATAGTGTAAAAAGTGTCAAATGTCGTCTTTTTCAACAGGTTGACAGTTGACCGGAAGTAAATAAATAATATCCAAAGTCGAAAGTGTTGCATGCATATAGCCAAATCATCCTAACAAGTAACGGTTGTCATGAGAACTTAAATAAGCATGCAAAGTGTGAAGAGATAATATGACTAGCCCACTCACTAGCTTATCTAATTAGTGGTTAGCATATGAGCTCTGCATATACGAGCAGACATGGCTAAAGCCCGACAGAGGACCCATGGACGCTAAACAAATATGGCCTCAACATTAAAACTGGTGTGTGCACATCTGCAGTGCATTATGGGTAATTTACACAGTCACTCAGCAATCGAGAATAACGTTGTGCTAAAATAACCACTTTCAAGAGGTTTCGTTTAAACTGATTTTATGTGTTTTTGCAAATGGCTGATGTTACACTAATTTGAGATAAAGTCCAGCGTTTGGGACAGAGCCTTAGTTCTCCTTTTGATGTATCACATCACATAAGCTGATGTCTAGTGTGACTAAATGAAAGAACGTCACGGCCACGGCTCTGCATCTCAGTCAACACAGCTGCATGAGGCTGCTCATGAGGAAAATACAATTGCATTCCCATATTCAAAAAAAAAGAAAAAAGAAAAAAAGAGTTTATGTGAGAGTTTGACAGCATTTGCAACGGAAAGTGTGTGAAATCAGCTGTGAATTAGAGCGAATGTCTTTGGGTGGGAAAGTGTCCCTGATGGAAAACATTTTCTCCATGCACAGAGGAACTAAATCATGATGTATTATAATACATTACATGACCTTTTGTGTGCCAGTAGTGCCAGTTTACATGCACACCACTGGTGAGATATTAAACTAATTAAAACTTTTATGATCATGTAAACAGCATGGGTCAATCGTCATTGTCTGACTGAGGTCTTCTCTAACCTAAATTTATCCCAAATTAAACTAAAAATGAAAATTATATTGGCTGGACTAATCAGTATAGATTTGGATGTGTAAACACTCAGATCTCTCCACTGCCTATCAATCGTACTTTTGTGATAATAGCTCGACACCTAATAGGAGGCGGGACAAAATAGAACACAGTCATGGCGGGAAGGTAACCTTGTGGTGTGGAATCTCACAAGATTTATGGATGTTGACCGGATGTTCACTGAATGTTATCATAGAAACCAGCTCCTCGCTCTGGGTGTCTTTACATGTGAAACTTTCGCCCAACTAGTTGCAAATAGCATTAAAACATTATTTTAATGCAACTTAACAGTTAAACGAAGCAATTAAAAAAATTATCAAAATCGCACTTAGCACATGCACTTGCAGCATAGTAACAACGCAAAACAAACACTGGCACAAGCAACTACACTTACTGCTTACAACCAATAAGCCATTTTGTTCCTCAAAGCTTACATTGCTCAGAGAGAAATAATAGAACAGAACAGAAAAAAAATCTAACTAGGGAATAATCATCTGAAACAATTAGTGTAAATTTGTGACTTTGAGTTGTAATTTCGGTCAGGATTGCTCACCCACAAGATAGAGCTACGGTAAATAGCAACATTAAATAAAACTTTTTTTTTACCCGATATGCATGGGGGGAAATGTGGGTTTGCTTTTGAGCACGATAATGTTGGTCTTTGTTCACTCTTTGTAGTCTCGCCGATATATACTTGAAATCAGTCAAATATCCGAAATTGTCTATATTATTGGCCATTTTTTTCCTCTTTTTTTTCTCTTCTGTCTCCATCACTGCTGCTTTCTCTTTCCCTACCTTTCTTATCTTTCTCTCCGTTCCTACCCTTCTCTCGCCCTCCATTTACCTTTTTCCTTCCTTTTTCTTTCCTCTTTTCCATCCTCTCTAACATTTTTTTCTTCCTTTCTGGTCCCACTCTTCATCTCCTGCTTTTTTTTCCTCCTCATTTTCTATACTTTTTGCCTTCCGTTCATGTTTCTCTTTCCTTATCTCTCCATGTCCTCATTTCTCTTTACTATCCTTCTCCTTTCTCTCCTCCTCTCTCTTTCTCTCTTTCTCTCTCTCTCTCTCTCATACACACGCTCTCAAGTTCAACAATGCTTTATTGGCGTGAATGTTGGATTACATTATTGCTAAAGCGTATATTACAGGTGAATCGAAGGTTAACAACAGGTTAATAATAGGTTAATAACAAAGATCATATAACAAGGATAATAATAAAGTTATTGTTCATAAACAGCAAATAGCAGAAGATAACAAAGAGTGACAAATGAACAGGTAGAATAGCCTCCTAACAAACAGTGTTATTTGTAAAAACCTGTCTCACTGGTTGTGCCTGAGACGATGACAGGATGCCACAAATTTGTCTGCTGCTAGAATTATCTCACTTTTTTCCCCCAGTGCGTCTGAAAGTTTATCAATGTCAGTGCACTGATGACATCCAGGAAATATGCTGTATATGTTCTGGTAGAATGTGTTTGTAATGGCAGTGTATTTGGGGCCTCTCTCTCTCTTACACACTCTCTCTCATACACACACACACACTCTCTCTCTCTCTCTCTCTCTCTCTCTCTCATACACACACTCTCTCTCTTTGTCTGTCATACACACTCTCTCTCTCTCTCATATACACTCTCATACATACACACACACTCTCTCTTTCTCTCTCTCTCTCTCTCTCTCTCTCTCTCATACACACACACACTCTCTCTCTCTCTCTCTCTCTCTCTCTCTCTCTCTCTCTCTCTCTCTCTCTCTCTCTCTCCCTCTCCCTCTCTCCTCTTTTTTTTTTCTGTTTTTTCTTTTTTTCCACCCTGGTCTTTTTCTCT
>JAOUQW010000004.1:19700941-19714359 GCA_028565825.1 Olivaichthys viedmensis
TGCAGAATCTTACAAGCCAAAAAAAGTCGACCTAAAGTTTACACTAATGTGACATGCAGTTGAGGTTAACTGAGAAGAAAGAAGAAATATCTGAATATCATGTACTTTTATACGCTTATGAGCTTTTTTTTGTTACTAACTTTACTATTTATGGTTTCTATTTGTAATTTGCTTTGAGTTTTAATATTGAGAAAAGGGCCTTTATATAAACTATTTTTGTGCACTTCATTTGGTTTTGGCTGGATAATAAATCAAATTGACCCTTATTATCTTGTACCTTCTGTTGTAGTTTTATGTGTAATTATATTATTTATGTATTATTATGCCTTATGCCTGTAATCGTGTTTTTTTGTTTTGTTTTAAACTTGTGTTGTTTTAAATTATTTGTGTAATTTGTTTAATGTTAATGTCAGATTGTCAATTAAAATCTAACCTATAGCAAGGGGTATGATTATGTGTTTTTTGATAAAACACGAGTGATATTATATAACAGTTCTTATTATATTAATAGTTATTATATAACTTATCTTGTATTTCCGGTTATTGCTCTAATATGCTGGTTTTAATTGTCTTGCCATTTGTTGAGTTAAAATCAGATCCATTAGAATGGAGTGGAACTCAAGTTGTAGGAAGGGGTAGCTAGTTCTCGATAGCTTTTATTTTATGAATAGCATTACTGTAGTGTACTACTGTAGTGATGTTTTGAGCTGAGTTGGGTTAATATCAGTCAAGAAGCGTGTAGGTCATAGGGAGAGATATTCATAAGGCTAGTTTCTTAAAGCTTGTTTAGGCTGTGGTACATTGTGAAGTGATCATGGCTGTGCCCTACTCCCTGTAAAACTACACCGAAGGGCCCTCCCTTTGTTGGGGTCAAAAGTAACACCCATTTGGAGTCCACTTCAAATTATTTGCAGGATAGCTAGTGTTAACTCTCTAACATTAGCTGACTAGCTAAAAGCTTGGCTGTGTATAACCTTTTATCAAAACGGCTGAAATAAAGCCCCTTGAAAAGACCAACAGACACTCACAGCTACAAGTGAGGAGTGTAATTAGCTCACAATGCAGTTACAGTTTTACTATTACTAAATGCCCCATTAATATAATTCGTACTTGAACTTGAACCTTCATTTATTGGTAACTTCGCCGGTTGCTGCGCCATTTTTCAATTCAGAGTAAAAAGAATCTCCCTTCAGCAATTACCATTTTGAAGAGCTCTTGAAAGTAATTGCTAAGTTTGGAATGACCCTACAAATGGCTGTGGTAAGCGTTCTCCCTTCAAAGTCCCCTACATAGCCCCCCTCATCTCAGAATGGAATTTATATAGCAAAACACATATATATATATATATATGCTATATATTATATAGCAAAAAATTTTTTACCCACATAATATGTGTTTATTGGTTTTCATTAATCCGCTTTTCCCGTTTAACAGATTCCTGTATATTTCGGGACAGAAACATCACCTCCATTAAGAACACTACATTCTGTTTGTCTGCAAATGCTGCTGGGAATTTAAGCAAGCTGTTAAATGTCACAACGGAGAGCAGAACCTACGTCAGCCCCAGTGAAGAATATTTCAAGTGAGGGATTGTTAAATAAATTTGAATTTAAAAAATAAATAAAGTGTAGGTAAAAAAAGATTAAGTATAAAAAACTTCTCACAAGATATCATGCTTATCTGAACCTTTAACACATGGTACAGTTTTGTAGAAATAATGTCTTTCCGAAAGTGAGACAGTATGCTGATGTCATCCTTGCATTTCTTTTTCTTATTAGATATAATGTGTTACACATTTCCAAAGGGATCGAGTACCCAGGAGATATCCGCTGGCCCTTGGCCGCTTGTCTCCTTCTGGCATGGCTCATTGTGTATGCTTCTCTGGCTAAAGGAATCAAGTCATCAGGCAAGGTAAAAAAGGCTTGCTAACTAATTCTCTTTATTGCTAATTAATTGTCTTCTCCTTGCAGTCAATTTTCATTACTGTGAGATTAGCATTGTGCCTACTTTGTGATTTCTAATGCAAATTCTAAAGGTGTATACTGCCCTCTTGTAACAATAAGGCTCCACAGCAGCGACTGACTCCCATCGTTGAAATGCGCATGCACAAACATAATTTCATTCAACGTCACCCCGGGTCAGTGACATTACTAACACTGATACGTGTACTTAACTTGTACGTATGAAGATATTTGCAAGCCTTTGCATTGCTATGAAATGCACTGACGTCTTGAAATGCAATGAAGTTCTGACTTACTGCTAATTACATATCACATGTTTATGGTTATAAGTACTTAAACAAGGCCATAGAAGAAGAAAAATAAAAGTATTAAACGGGATAGTGTACAACAAACTGAGAGTTAATTAGCTATATTTATATTGTTTCTACATGGCTAACATTGTTTTGCAATGTCCATTTGGAATTGAACGGTCAGTTTTCAAAAAATCTCCCAGTGTGTTGCCAGTGTCAGTGTTCATTGAGGAAATGTGAGAGTGTTATGTTAGTGTTTAGAAAACGTTGCAACAGCAAAAAAAATTGCCAAATTGATATACGTTGGTTGTTGATTGGCATCATTGTGTTAAGGAAACATTCTGGAGCATTGGAGAAATCATTGTGTTAGCATTGAGGGATGAAGGAACATTGTTAGAGTGTTATGGCAATGTTGTGTAGGTGTTGAAGTGTTGTTGTGTAAGCGTGTTTTGGTCAACTCATTTCATTAGCCCATATCTCCTGAAAGCGAGTTAAGATAAAATGAATCTACTCAGTTAAATTGAATAAATATTAGGTGTTAGTCATTAAGAGATGACCTATTAACACCGTGTTAGGAATGTAGATAAATTAAATATACACCATCACAACAATTTGAAAAAATAAAGCAAACACGATATAGGAACAGGATAGATTTCAGTTTCATATGAGGATCTCTCACACAGCTAAACACTGGATCTGTCTCACTGTTAATAGTATTTAATAACTGAGGAAATAAAAACAGCTTTTGTGATCTGCGCTCAGACTTTTGGACCCGACTGTTTGGCACTCTTTATTTTGTATGGTGAAATGTTATGAGTACGAGATATGTCATTATGTGTGTACAAGTTGTATGCTGTATATTGTTGCATGTATGTTGTATGTTCTTGTGCTAATTTGCGGAGTCACATTTCTGTGTACGCTGTACATTTTGCAAATATTTTTAATTGATTTCTAAATGCAGTTGGTTAGTTGTTAAACATTTTTTGTATTTCTGCGTTTCTTTGCTCGGTCCACAGGTTGTGTATTTCACAGCCACCTTTCCATATGTGGTTTTGGTGATTTTGTTGATCCGGGGTGTGACGTTGCCTGGCGCAGGATCTGGCATCCTTTACTTCATCACGCCGAAATGGGAAAAACTCAACGATGCCAAAGTAAGAAAGAGAGAAAATCTTACTGATATGCCATAAAATATAAAACAAATAATAATCAGATATGAGCTTATTTACCCCAATGATCTTGGAGACCAGATCTTTTGTTTCACTATATACATGCATATGGAGGTTGACCAAATTTTGTAAACACTAGGGGGTGTGACTATATACCAGTATGATGGTATACCGCGATAAGGAAATCTGAAATAGTTACATTGTAAATTTTTTGCTTGCTGTCTCTCGCTGTCTCTTTCTCTTTGTCTGTCTCTCTCTGTCTCACTCTCTCTCTCTCAGGTTTGGAAGGATGCTGCCACGCAGATCTTCTTCTCCCTCTCTGCAGCGTGGGGCGGGTTGATCACTCTCTCCTCCTACAATAAATTTCATAACAACTGTTACAGGTAATTTGTATTGATTTATCACTGTTAATTTCAGCCCACAATATCAGTATATTTTGGATCTGCAGTCTATAAGACATTGAAGTAATTTTCTACAAGTGTTACTATTAATGGAAAGAATAAGACAACTGAAGTAATATAAAAATAAAACTTTCTTTTTTTACAGTGCCACAAGGTTAGCGTTTAGAATATGTGAAAGCGTTATACTAGTGTTTAGGAAACATAGAAAGCATGAGTGTGGTGTTAGCATTGGTGAACATTGTTTTACCATTAAGGGACTTGTTATGTAGTGTTGAGGGAATGTTGTGCTAGCATTATAGAATAAGGAAACCTGTTAGCGCTGAAGGAATATGTTAGCGCTAAGGGAACATTATGTTAACATTGAAGGATAAATCGTTAACGTTAAGGGAATGTTGTGGTAATATTGTGTATTTCATCTGTCTTGGGATGCTTGTATTATTTTTGTGATTATTTCGCATCCTTGGGCTCTGGATATATCAGCTTTTATATATCTATAATTTCTTTCAACAGGGACACTATAATAGTGACGTGTACAAACAGCGCCACCAGTATTTTCGCTGGTTTTGTGATTTTCTCTGTCATCGGCTTCATGGCTCATGAGCTCAAGGTGCCGATCGAGAAAGTGGCAGATGAAGGTATGCTGTTTATAGGCATAGTTTAGGTTAAGAAATCTAAAGCAGAAATGTTTCTTTAGTTTCCTTAGTTTTCTTTAGTTGCATTGTGAACTACTGGTAGCTTACAAGTAATGGATGCTTATGACTAAAAAGTAGTATCATGCTAACTGCATGGCAAAATCATCAGACCCTAATCTAAAACCACGTTAATGTATTAAGTATGAAGTAAAGGTACTTTGATTAAAGGAATAGTTTGGGTAAATATACATACATTCTCTATGTGGTGCTCTATGAGGTTAGTGCGACTGGGAAGAGGCGAGAACACATCCAAAAATTCGGCATGCAACTGGGCGGTCTCTGCTCTCTGGGACGGGGAGAGGTGGTCTCCACAGGTGACCGGGGTGGATTGAGCTGCTTTTTGCATCACCTCTGGGCCCAACTCCTCCCTCTCGGGAACCACTGTCACCAAAGCAACAGGGACCACCTCCCTCCACAATTTCAGGAGGTTAAGGTGGTAAATTTGTAGTGCCCTGCCTCCATCCGTTCGCCTTACCTCATAGTCAACATCCCCAACTCGTTGTGTGACCTCGAACGGTCCTTGCCACTTAGCAAGTAATTTAGAGCTCGACGTGAGTAGTAAAACGAGCACACAATCTCCCGGTGTAAATTCCCGCAGCTGAGCACCCCTGTTGTACAGTCGGGATTGACGTTCCTGGGCCTGTAGCAAATTCTCCTGTGTTAAATATCCCAGTGTGTGGAGTTTGGCTCTCAGGTCCATTTCGTGCTGAAGTAAATATTAATAAATATTTACTTTACGAAGGTCCCTCCTCCCATTTTTCGCGGACGACATCCAGGATGCCCTGGGGCTTCCGCCCATTTAATAATTCAAAGGGGGCTTGCGGGACCTCTTGTACTGCAAATAACAGGGGTTCGAGCCACCTATCCCAATTTCTAGTGCCGTCGTGCACGAACAAATTATGTTTTTCAGGGTTCGTTTAAACCTTTCGACCAACCTATCGGTTTGCGGGTGATGAAAACACTGGTGCAAATCGGTTTAATTCCCAATAATTCATACAATTTGCGTAGTGTGATCCGACAGAATCTCTTTCGGGATTCTGACTCGGGCGATTACTCGGAAGAGCACCTCTGCAACACTGTGCAGATATGTTGCGAAGAGGCACTGCTTCCGGGTATCGCGTTGCATAGTCCACCAGAACTAATGCAAAGTGGTACACTCACGTGCTACGATCTAATGGCGTGACGAGGTCCATTCCAATTCGGTCGAAGGGGACCTCGATTAGAGGAAGTGGGCGCAATGGCGCTTTTGGGGCAGCTGGGAGATTCACTAACTGACACTCGTGGCACGACGCACACCACCTACGTACATCACCGCGAATGCCAATAGAGACGGTTCAGTGTTTTATCCTGACCTAATGCCCAGCCATAGGGTTATGATGAGCCACCTGGGAAAGCATTTCCTCGCTGCTTTTTGGTACCAACAATTGGGTTATACCTTCTTTAGTGTGAGTGTCCTGCATCACTCGATACAGCCCATCTTGAATAACTGCTAAGTAAGGGTGAGTCAGTGAGGTATCTGGCTGGACTAACTGACCATCGATTACTCTCACTTGGTCAAAGGCGTGCCTTAAGTTGTCATCATGCGACTGCTCCAGGGGAAAATCCCCAAGGGGAACCCCCAAGGAGGGAGGGTCACAAAACTCACACCGAACTATGTTAATGGAGGACCCATCCATCAGCATATCCTGAACTAAATCCAAAAAATATGGCCAATTTGTCCCCAAAATTAATGGATGGGTGAGGCTGGGACTAACCGCCACCTCTACTCTATGTCTTTGTCCCCGAAATTGAATTGTGATGAGCACCAGCAGATATTCGTAAATATCCCTGTGCACACACCGCACCCTCACCGGCCGTGATTTATCCAAAGCTGTTCCTTGAATCAGGCTTTGATGGACTACGGTTTGATTAAAATCCACCAAGGATTTTATCCCCTTGGATACTCACTGGTATGCGGTACGTCCCTGCTCGATCGCAGGAAGCCTGTGGAGTGTTGGGGACCTGGATCAGCGTCCCCACCTCCATGACGGGGCACTGAGCCTGGAAGTGCCCAGGGTCGCCGCAGCTCCAGCAGACCTGCCCAGGCCTTAACCCTGCCCTTGGGACACCCTGTGTGGGACAAGAGGGAGAGAGAGAAAAAGAGGTCAGGGAGGGAGAAAAAGAGACAGGAGAAGAAATGGGATGGGGAGGAGGCTGGGTCTTGCCGGTCTTGGGAGCTCCCCGTTTCTGAGGAGTGGGCACCGGGATGGGACTGCATAAAGGATGGGAGGTGGGGGCTCTGCCTGTCCCCGGATACGCCGGTCGGTGGCACTGGGCTCACTCTGCGGTTCCCTCCGGCAACCGCGCAACAAACGTCTCCAGCATCACCTGATCCACAACCTCTCCAGCGTCGCACTCCTCTGTGAGCAGCCATCGCTGACAGGTGTCCCGGAGCTGCCGAGCGAATGCAAACGGGCGGCCAACCTCGCTGAGAGTTTGGGAGCGGAAGCACTGGCGGTGTTGCTCAGGGGTCCGGCTGACCCGCTGCAGGATTGCCTTCAGGTTGCGGTACTCCAGCTGGTTGGCTGCGAGCTGGGCTTCCCCAGACAACAGGTGCAGCAGTTGAACTGCCCATTCCATCGTGGGCCAGTCCCATGCGACCACCGCATGCTCAAAGAGCTCCACAAACGCCTCAGGGTCATCTTGTGAAGCCATTTTTGTCAGGGTGATGTGGGCCACCGGCAGGATGTCACAGTTGGAGTACCGGTGGGTGGGACGAGGCGCCGGAGCATCTGCTGATCTTCATTCTGCGCCATCACTAGGGCCTCGAAGCACTGCTGCTGATCTGCGCGGAGGCTGAGGAGGGCCTGATGTTGTTCTTGATGGACTTCCTTAAGGGGAGAGGATTGCATGGCGGCAAAGCTGTTCTCAAACTCCCGGGTTTTGGCATTACTGTGACACCTGGTAGGTGGGAGGGGAGGAATGAGGACAAAGGAGGCAGGCTTTGTGCTTGAGAAAGGAGCTGTTGGCTCCGCTTTATTGTTCCTCCAGCGCTTTTTAGTCGCTGGGTAACAGAAAACAAAACAAAGAAGCACGCACACACACACACACACACACACACACACACACACACACACACTCACATACACACTCCTCCACTCTAGGCATCGCGTCCTGTCCTGTGTCTCGGGCTCTGACTCCCTTCTCACTGCAACACAGAACGGTTATGATTATATGGTTATAAAAGGTTATGATTAATCACACGTGGGTGTAGACACTCGCTCATTACCTGCTCGTTCTCCTCCTTCTTTCCACAACCGGCGCTCGGCCACGCCTCTGACACCACAGTAATGTTTAGAGCTTTTGCAATTGCAATAAAAACATTGGCAGGCCTTCCCCGACCCCAACCCAACCCCACCTCCTCTGTTAAAACTATGTAAGCCTCGTCAGTTGCTTTAAAAAAAAGTGTCAGAGCTGAGCAGCTCTGTTCTGGCTGGGGGCAGGGCTAATTTCAGGGACAGAAAAACAGAAGCCTGAAATGAAGAAACTAGCCACTATCTATTGCATGGCAATATTTTGATCCAGTTTTTCTAAGGTATATTTGAAATTATATAAATATTATATAATAAAATCACACACTCGCAACCACAAATGCAAATTGGCTAATTGTTCATAAGCTTCCATTACCTGTTAGTACTAAAGACGCAAAATTTGGACCCAGAATATTTGGACCCTTGGATAATCAAATACATTTAAGGTTAGCAGAACTTTTGTAAATTTGATTTTAGGTAGTGTCTAATAACCGTGTCTTAGGATGTAAAAACATTGTAAAATGATCATTCAGAAATATTTTTCAATCTATCCTTTAGATATTCAGCACAAGCTAGAGTTGAAATTAGAAAGTTTGCCTGATGTCATTTGTAAATTGGAGTTTTACTGTCTTACTGTGTGTGTGTGTGTGTGTGTGTGTGTGTGTAGGTCCTGGCATTGCATTTGTAGTTTACCCAGAAGCCCTCACCAGGCTGCCGGTCTCTCCATTTTGGGCCATCATCTTTTTCCTCATGCTCCTCACACTCGGACTGGATACGATGGTAATTAACCATGCAGTGTGTGTGTGAGAAAGAGAGAAAAAAAAGAAAGAGATATAGAGAGTGATAGAGAGAATGACAGAGAGAAAGACAGAGTTATATTGTTACATGTGCTATATTTACACACACACTCTTGTCCTCTTTACAGTTTGCAACCATCGAGACCATTGTGACGTCTGTGACCGATGAATTTCCCAAAATTCTGAGAAAGCACAAGCCTCTCTTCACCTTTGTGTGCTGTATATCCTTCTATGTTCTGGGCTTCCCGATGATCAATGAGGTTTGGAAAACGACATAACACTAGGTGTATAAATGTAGGGAATGCACACTGTGGACATTCCAAAAATGCTTCAAAGAATAGTTTGGTGAAAAATGAAATGTACACATGAAATGTTCCCCTTACACCAAATGTTAGCTCACAAGTAATGGAAGTCTATCTCACCCAAAATCTTGCATTATAGTGATACAGACTTTAGACTTGATTTGAAACACAGCCGGTCAGACACTGAGAGATGCCTTGTAGTGTTTGGTAAGACTGTGTTCACCCTAGGAGTTTTTTCCTCAACTGCTAGTGCATATTTTACATATAATCCTATGCGAAAGTGTAGCTGCTGGCACTTTCCGTCAGAGTGGAGCACTTTTAAACTTTTCAGAAAAGCTCCGAGTTATGTCAAGAGCTTTTTTATCACCTGACCAATCACATTGCAGCTCAGGGGGCAAACAACCAAGTAAAAACAACCAAGATGGAGAGCAGAGTTGTGGTGGGAAAATTAGTATTGTTAGTGAGTGAATATAAGGAGCTTTATGATATGTTGAATCTATTATATTTCAATGAGATATATTGAAAAGCTTGAGTTGTAAGGTCTTAACTTGCATATTTCTAAGGGGTTAAAAAAAATACAAATATGAAACTGCTATTGGACGGCTCTTTCGATTGTCTCATTAAAATTAGAGGCAGTGATCACTACCTAATTTACTGAGCATTTAGTTGTAATACTATTTGTTAAACAATTAATTAACTCTATTTAGTTGTTTCAATTATTTCCTTTGTATGTTTTTTTAAATTAATTTATTCATTTTATGCATTTTTAATTGCACTCATTTTTGATCTTCTAATAACATTATTAATATTATCCATTCAAGTCTAATAACATTAACAGATAACATTAAAGTTTCACAATGTACAGTATTCCAACCATTTATGTCAGAATTGCATGATAATTTATAAATTATGAGCAGATAGGAAAAGTAACCGATGTGATAGGGACTCTGAACGTGTGTGTGTGTGTATTTCACCCCCACAGAGTGGCATGTACATGCTTCAGCTGGTTGATACCTTCGCGGCCTCCTATTCTCTCGTCATCATAGCCATCTTTGAGCTGATTGGAATTTCATACATCTACGGTAAGTTCATTAACTTTACTATTCGTTATGGCTTTGCTGATCAGTTACTTATACCAATAATAATAATAATAATAATAAAATAAAAACATAACCAGGGCACCTTGTGAAAAAGTTCACCTAGATGAATAAAGGATAAACATAAATGAATAAATAAATAAATCAAATGGGGCTCCCGAGTGGCACAACAGAAAAGCGTTTGCCCTATCGTCGGGAGATTGAGATCTCGATGGTGCCACAGCCATCTGCGGCTGCGAGTCCAAGAGAACATAATTGGTCCTGCTCTGTGGGTGGGAGGGATGGCATTACACTTTCTCCTGTCAATCGTGGGAGTCTGTGAGCTCATGTATACAGTAGAGGGCAGTTAGCGCTTTCCTCCAAGTGTGTTCGGCTGCCCTGTGATGTTGCATGAGCAGCAGTTCGAAAAGATGCGGTAGCAGAGCTGCACATGTCTCAGAGGAAGCATGTGTTAGCCCTCACCTGGTTGGTAGCTGTCGTGCGATAAAGGAGAATTAGCGAGTGTGTGAGAATTGGCAATGACCAAATTGGGAGAAAATAGGGCAAAGAAAAATGAATGAATGGGGAATTAACTTCCAACTGATAAAGAAAGGTGAGGAAAAAATAAACAAAAAAATAAGTGAGACTGCAATTATTTTTAATAATTTTAACTTGTTATTAAATGTCTATATGAATTTTTTATTATTATTATTTATTTAATTTTATTCTGTGAGTTTATTTATAATCAATCAATTGTATTGTAATTTTGAGCACAAATTATGGCTTCCTGCAATAATTAAACATAATTGACTGCAATGTGAGGTGACCTTAACTAACTAGCGAATAAGCTGACGTTAGACATTGTCTTTTATTGATTCTAGTGCATTAAACCCAGACTCCCCATCCATGTTTTAACTGTCTGACCAATCACAGCACACTTTGACCATTAGCTGGTCTCTGCTTCCCAAACACGCTGAGACTGGGGATGAAGACAAAACTAAAGATCACTAAACCAGATAGGCTAGATAACCATGATTGCATACAGTGGATATTTAATTTTTTTAATTTTTAATTTTTATTTATTTAACTTGTTGATGTTTAGCTTAAAGGATTAACACTTAAATAATGTGACTAAGGAGCAATCTTATTTTGATTAAGAGATTTATACATTTAAAAGAATATAAACTTGTATTGTACAATGTGGAAGAAAAGCACGTTTTTCGTTTATGTTAAAGGTTAAAGTCATTTTACCCATTATTGTGCAACCCTAGTTCTTCCCATTTGTCATGCTTTGCTTACTGCAACACGTATGTTATTATTATTATTTTAATTATTATTATTATTATTGTTATTGATAACAAATGCTTGGATAAATAATCTAAGCTGTTGACTGTTGTGTATTATTAAACTCATCAAGTGTACACTATGGGTTAAGTAATGCAGTGCTCCATTTTGGCATGCTGATTTGTACTGCATGCCAAAACTATCAGCGCAACACGAATATATGTATTGCGGTGTATTGCGTATCTGCAGCAGGTTGCATCAGAGTTACACAAAGTCATTACACTAAGTTATAAACAGGTTCTTGAAAAACTGAGACAAGATGTATGAAGAATTTTTGGTGCAGGATAAAAAATAGGTAATATAAAAATATAAACCTTAATATATCTATATACAGACGGGTGACAAATTAAAGGAAAAAACAACATAAAGTGTCTTAGTAAGGTGTTGGGCCACCACGAGCCGCCAGAACAGCTTTAATGTGCCTTGGCATAGATTCCACAAGTTTCTGGAACTGTACTGGAGAGATGGAACACCTTTCTTCCAAAAGATATTCCCCCAATTGGTGTTTTGATGATGGTGGTGGAGAGTGCTGTCAAACACGACAGTCCAAAATCTGTGAGGGTCAGAGCATATGATTTACATCATTTTCATGTTCATCAAACCATTCATAGACCCCTCATGCCCTGTGGATGCTGTAAGGCTCAGATTCACACAGACACGAGGTAGAATCCAAGTGCAGAGTTTTATTCAAAGGGTAATCCACAAACCGGTAATAGTCCATGCAAACGGTTGGTAAAGCCAGGTAGTCAGAGAGGTAGTGAACAAAACAATAGGGACAGGCAAAACTCATAAACCAATGAACAGGCTCAGGGTACGGCAACCCGGAAAACCAAAACACGGGAAAAACGCTTAGAGTTGTCATCCAAAGATAGGTAATACTTCGCAACATGTTCATGTGAGTGAGTTGTATAAATACTGACTGTGATAAAGGTGAAATGTGAAACAGGTGAGGAGGCAAGGTGAACCGGAAGTACTAGAACTTTTGTCAGTGGAGACCGTGACAGATGCACTCATTTATTCAGGTTTTTCCTTTCATTTGTCACCTGTCTGCATAATACAATATAAAATGAACGGATACCAGAAACCTCTATTGTCCTTTTTTTCGGACTTGTATTTGTAAAGTCTCGTTTGAGAAATATAATTTAACCAAAATTAAAGTAAATTTACTCAGTCTCCATAATGGAATGTTTTTTTTGTTTTTTTGTTCTGCTTTGGTGTAAATTTGTTATTTTTGTTATGATGTGAATATTTCCTACTGTGGCCACTAGATGCTGCTTTTGTCATTGCAAATTTAGCAAACTGTGCCAGTCGTGTTGAAATTAGCATTTTTTCCTCTTCTAACACAAAGCTTTATTTGCCTCCTAAATTTCTCTAATGAACATGAAACCTAATTTTTTAAATATCATATTCCTATTACAGTTTATGTCCAGAGAGGAACAAAGTGAAATAACAGTGTGTTGTCTTGGTGTTTGTAAATGTGTAGCAGAAAGGTGATGTTAGTGGGGTCCCACTCCCTCTATTTCATCTCTTATTTCCATTTTCACCTGCACACACACCTGCCATCAGGAGAAGGCCCTAACATGTTTATAGTATCTTCTCAGATTAAGCTATATAATCTAAAGAGACAACCGGGGACATTGGGACGGAACACTGCTAAATAGTGAACACTTACAGGAGGGATAAAAAATGTGCCTCCAATTTACTATAGTAAAATCTGTTTTTTCTTGTACTGTCCTAATTTATCCTCTCCTTTCTTCTCTTCTGTGTCACTAAATCAATATTTCCCTTCTCCTTCTCTCTCTGGCTCTGCAGGCTTGCAGCGATTCTGTGAGGACATTGAAATGATGATTGGTTTCCAGCCAAACAAGTTCTGGAGGATCTGTTGGGCTTTTGTAACGCCTACTATTCTCACAGTATGTTTGATTCTACACATACCAGTTTTTTCCCCATTTTTTTTTTTCTGCCTTCGTTTTGCCCTCATCCCAACATCTTTGTTCAAATTGGAGATTGGAAGAACCACAAAAATTATGAGAAAAATCAAGTATTGAACCTGAAATTTTCTGGCATTTATGTCTGAAAAACTCAAATCCCACACATAC
>JAOUQW010000004.1:19724100-19740380 GCA_028565825.1 Olivaichthys viedmensis
TCTCTATCTCTCTATCTATCTCTCTCTCTCTCTCTCTATCTATATATCTATGTCTATCTATCTCTCTGTCTATCTCTCTCTATATCTATCTATATCTCTCTATATCTATCTATATCTCTCTCTATCTATCTATCTATCTATATCTCTCTCTATCCATCTCTCTCTCTATCTCTCTCTCTCTATCTATCTCTCTATATCTGTATCTCTCTCTATATCTATCTATATCTCTCTATATCTATCTATATCTCTCTCTATCTATCTATCTATATCTGTCTCTATCTATCTATCTATCTATATCTGTCTCTATCTATCTATATCTCTCTGTCTCTATCTATCTCTATCTCTATCTATATCTCTCTCTATCTCTCTCTATATCTATCTATATATCTCTCTATCTATCTATATCTCTCTCTATCTCTCTATCTCTATATGTCTATCTCTATCTATATGTCTATCTATAGCTGTCTATCGCTCTATCTATATCTGTCTATCGCTCTATCTATATCTGTCTATCTCGCTCTATCTATATCTGTCTATCTCGCTCTGTCTATCTATATCTCTCTATCTATCGCTCTATCTATATCTGTCTATCGCTCTCTGTCTAAATCTGTCTATCGCTCTATCTGTCTATCTATCTCTGTCTATCTTTCTCTATCTCTCTCTATCTCTCTACCGTCCAAACACCTCATACTGACTCAGTTAGTACACTCCTTTATGTACATGTTATCGTTCCCACTTTTTTCAGCTAATAAGAACACAATGTTTTGGATGTTTTAGTGATGGTGTCTCGTTTGAGAAATATAAGGTGACTCATGCTAGTGGACTTTTAGACCCTTGTCCAACTTCATGAGCTTGTTCCTGTTTTTGTTCTGCAGATGCACAGAGAGCCATTCAGGCTCCGTCCCAAATCGCAGAAAAATTATTGGAGCTGTTTAGGAACAAAAATGAGTTCACCTTCATGGCTTCCATCCAGCAGAAGGCATCCACATCTGGAGTTCTCTTCTCCATCCACGAGTCTGAGCGCAGGTACACTTGTTCTTCCTTCCTTTTATCTCTTGCCTCACATACATTTGTCCTCTTTATCCTTTTCATTTCTGTCATGAATAAATAAGTAAACTAACTAAGGACATGCGAATGTGAGATTTTAAAAGGTGGGTTAGTCAGTCAAATCTGTTGATGTAGCACCACATTGTTGTGTAAAATTGTTTGAATTAATGTCAATCAATCTACACAGCTGTAGTACAGAAAACATATGTTCCATGTATCTTGTATCAGGATTAAATCCAGATAAAACTGCAGGTGTAATGCACCGAAGACGCATTTAAAATGGATTTCAAGCCGATCGCTCAAAGCACTTCAGAACGTTTTAGTCAGATGTTGTACAAGTGTAAATACAGCTGTCTCTTTCCGAGCCCCAAACCCCTCCCAATACATTACGTCATCATGCACATGCTGTGAGCTCCATGCCCGCCATACCATAATCATGAAAGACACTCAGAGTTGGTGTGCACAAGAAACAAATGGCTTGAGTCATTTGGACAGATACCCCTGTCCACTATGAACTGCAGACTACTGCAACCAGGGACTCGTGCTGCTGACATTACCATATCAGTGATAATGAACTTAATATTGGCTTAACATCGCCTTGCATGTACACATGGTCAGTGCCTATGATTTTGGGCTTGAGGTAAAAAGTTGATCAACTTTTCAGTGAACCGCCTTATCAAAAATAATCCTTCAAGATATAAAAACCCATGCTTGCAAAACACCAGGATGTTTTGAGCTATATTAATAGAATGTATTTGGTATTATACATGTTATATAATATAAATTATACTAATACAAGTAAGGTCTTTAGGGGCTAGTGGATTTGGTGGATAGAAACTATGATAATGGACAAATAACAAAGACGATCACCATAAAGCTTTAAGCAGGGCCTTGGAGCAGACAGGAGCAATTGGTTTAAGCACCGCCGAGTCTGTATGACCCATAAAACCAGATTCAGCTGGGTTATGAGTCTCGGTCTCAACGCTGGCTTGTTAAAAAGCTTTTGTACTGGGCTATAACGGCTGACTGTAGTGGTTGTGTGATTCGATTCTGCACAAGCAGCATTTTGCAGCTCAAGCAAAACTCCCACTGGAACTCTCTTTTCCACTGACTTCACAGACTACATCACCATTCTCTGATGTGCATGTCCTTTCCCCCGTTTTAATTTAATTTAATTTAATTTTATTTATAATAAAAACACTTCTTGATGGTGGACTTGTCTGCTGGATAATGTATATCTACTGGCAAAACTACTAGTTTGTGTCTCCATTTTCTATACTGTACAATCTCCTCACAAAGCCCTTGTCCCCCCTCCCTTATTAGTTTCTTTTTGAGCCACAGTTCAGTTTATTCTCCATCATTTTTCACGAATAGTTTAAAAAATGTAACAGTCTATGAATTTTAAACGGCCTCAAAATCAGAGGTTAGTCGTTGAGAGATGATTACAGTTAACACAGTTGTTGTGGTGTCGTACATTTCGTTCAAGCTGTAAGACAGATTTCAGTTTTATATACGAGGATTTCTCACACAGTTAAACAAAAGATTTGTTTTAAACAGCGTAGTATTAGATAATAAGGATCAACAGTGCTTCGTATTGGACCCGAGTGAACGTGTTACTGCCTCTGATTCAGAGCTGATTGGTGGTAATGGCTCTTAAAGAATAGTCATTACACATCACAACAGAGGCTGTAACTACAATTCAGACCATGATAAATCATCTGTGTCGTCATGGCAACTTCATTGTCATGTATTTGCGTGGTCATTCACCCTTAAATCTGCATTTGCTTTTCTGTGCTGGGATGCAAATTGCGCCGCCAGTCTCGATGGCTTTGGCTTTTTATTTTTATTTTTTTAAACATTTTATTATCAATTTGATTGAAACGAGCTGTCGGATCCACGCCAACGCTAAAATTATGTTTTGAGTGCACGTCAAAATGGTGACAAGCTGGTTGCACGCCAACTAATGTCTTGCTGCATAACTCATTGAATTTACACTGTGAATGTCTGCGACTTGAAAGGAGCGTGCTCTGCATGCTATTAATTGTTGTAAGATTTATATAAGGCTCATGGTTCAGATGTTACGATGGAAACATGACAACAAGGTAATTTGAGGTAATTTGACAATAAACATATTAATTACTGCTGAAAAGGAATGTACTGACTGCCAGGAGTCCGAGCGACACTAGCCAATCACGGACGCCTGACCTCATGTATACATAAGAGGGCAGTTAGCATGGGGTTAATGCGGTAATGGGGTAAAATACAAACAAATTACTATTTCTATCATCCCATCTGTTTACTCATATACGGTGTGCTGAAATATGGAATCTAAACAGTGCAGGAACTGTAGGTTGGTGTTTGGGCAGATTGAACAGAATAAAGTGAATTAAAAAAGAAGGGTGCTATGGAAGTGCTATGTTGTTGGACTCTCAGGGTAATTAAAATTAAATGAATATTCCAAGTAAGCATATTTTATAGAGGCGATATCTTCATATTATGATACCTTGTGTATCCCTTATGTTTGTCAGCTCCTCTCTAAAAGTGATGACGGACTGTGAAGCTGAATCCTGAGCAAGATGCGAAGTTTATTTATGTTTAAAAAAAAAAAAATAGTACACGTCTAATTATTTTAATACAATATGCTAGCTAACTTGCTAACTAATGCTAGTTTGCAAGTTTCTGCTATTTGTCAGTTCGCAGAAAGAAAGAAAAAGAAGAAAAAAAAGGTTAACTCTAGCACCCTAAAGTGTTGTTCACTTTCTCCCTCTGGAAAAACCCTTGAAGGTTCTATGGAGAACATTACGACACGGTTTTCTGTTTACAAAAGGTTTAACCAGACCCCTTTAAAAAGCTTTAGGAACCAAAGAACCCTTGCGGAGTGCCTTATGTTAGCTAGATAAATTGAATCATGTGTTGGCTACAAAACAGGCTTTTATGAAACTCTCTTTGGATGAATGAGATGGTGTTTTGGAATATCCATATTAACAGTTTGTGCATATTTGTGTAGCGTTGTGGTATATTGTCTAACCGATTATCGGCATAAGCCTAATTCCTCAATAATCTTCTAAATTCCTTGTAGGACAGGAAAATGCAGCATAGCGTCTTGTCTTGGAGGTCCAGAAATAGCCAGAAATGTGTCCTCTTTATGTAATACTGCTGAGGCTTTGCAGTGTCCCTACACACACACACACACACACACACACACCACACACACACACGCACAGTTCTATGTATCCCTTAAGGACAGCAACTATTGAGTTTACTTAAGTTTTATCTCCATTCAGATTGACTCTTTGCACATGCTACAAATAAATAAGAGTAAAATATTCTATAGAACACGGATCAATCAAAATGAATCAAAAACTAAATTTCTGGATTTTTTATGACACTGAACCATGGGAAACGACGAAGTATTCAATTTCAAAAATTGAACATTTAAAAAAACATATGCAACCTGCACATCTGGGTAAAAAAGTTTACAATGAAAAGGGGGGAAAGAAACTTCCAAGTTAGCGTTAATATAAAAGTAAAGTAAATAAAGTATATTTTCACTTTTTTTAAATGAATAAAAGTGTATATGAAATTGTTTGTATTAAGTGTTACGTAGAAAATTCTTTCATATTTTTGCAATGAGCAACTGTCACATCTCCCTGAGCACATGAACTCCTTTTCCCAGAATCCTCAGCGTCTCACATCCCATCAATGTTGCCAATTTGGGGAGTTTGTTGCCAAATTTAGCTACTTTTTGATCGTCACTGCGACTTTTAAAAACGTTTTTGCGATAAGGAGCTATTTAAATGTATTTGTTGATCTCCTCCACAAACATTTCCCCAGCCAATCAATGTAATTATGTATTCCACCCATCACGGAGTAGTGCTGAACGCTGAGATCGCGCTCTCGGGTTCATGCTCCATGCAGTAAAAATGGCGGAAAAAAAATACGAGCAGCACGTTTTCATATTTGGAGACTTTTTGTAAAAAATGGAGACTTTTGTGAGTGGTTTTGGAGATTTTTAGTGAGAAGGGTTTGGCAACACTGCGAACGAGGGCATGTGTCTTGTGAAGCATCATGGGAATTGGAGCCTGTGTTCTGTATTGAAGCATGTGGTGCAATCACCGGACTTCTGATCACACGCACGCATTGTGAAGTTTCGCGCCTGCGTTGTATAGTGACGAGTCCGAGCCTTGATTTGATGTTATTGATGAGCCGGTTTGACTTTGTTAGTTTCTCGTTACTAAATCCGCTTTTGCCCCGTGATCTTCTGTTTGCTGATCGCCCGACCTGTCTCTCTCACTTCGAGTTGCCTCGCCCTTTTGTTGGTTTTGCCTTGGTTCAGTCGTTTAAGTCCGCACTTGCATCCGACACCTGTAGTGTTTGTGTGAATCGATTCTGCACGAGCAGCATTTTGCAGCTCAAGCAAAACTCCCGTTGGAACTCTCTTTTCCACTGACATCACAGACTACATCACCATTCTCTGATGTGCATGTCCTTTCCCCCGTTTTAATATGTAACGGAAAAATACAGTTGATGAATGTATTGCAAAAACGCATACCTTTACGGGAATCTATATGGGTAAATAATGAGTATACCGCCCAGCCCCATGCTAAATTCACACAAAAACGAGCGCTTTCCTATTACTAGTAGACAATCATAGCAGAACAAACATGGAGGTGCCACAACTTGCAACACCGTTGTCAACTTGTCTTGAGCAGCTTGGTGAACAAAGACGCTGCTTTAAGGAAGAAACTTTGAGGGTGGCATGTGTATGTTTACATTTATCAATTTGGCAAATGCTTTTATTGAATGTGAGGCCAAATGCCTTCAGCCATTTTGTGAAGGTTCTGAAGGAATCCACAGAAAGAGAGGGCGTTTTTCAGCTTTCTTCCAGGCCCTGGTGTGCTGTGGCACTCTGATTGTCCAGTTAGCTTCTCTGTTAAAATTTATTTGTGCAGGCAGGGACTGAGCTAAACCACACTAGAGGTGTGCTGGATATTTTTATTTGTATTATTATTATTATTTTTTAAATCCCACTTCCGCCCGCTATCGCAGACACTCTTGACCAATGCCACCCGCTTTCGTAGAAATTGTGACCAATCCCGCCCACTCCCGCAGTTATTTCTGTTTGTAACGACCCACAATATTTTCTAATATTAATTAAAAATTCAAACGTCATGAAAGTTCTAACTGCCACAGAGCGTAGGCGTGAAAATCTCACTGGATTAACAAACTTCGTATTCATACGCCGTGGCAATGCATTTTTTATTATAAACTGATGGTCTGTACGCAGATATTTGCACGTTATATTTACTAAACCCATGAATGCTCCACGCCACCATGTACATGATGCAGAGTCCGGTGTAAAATGAAAAGCGTTGTGGGGTGCTTACGGTGTGCCACACATGCAGCGTCGGTTCTGGTGTAAAATGGGCTTAATTGGCAATTATTGGCGTTATTGTAAATCTCTCTTTTTAATAGGGTTTAAATCTGGAGACTGAGATGGTCATTGCAAATATTGATTTTATGTGCCTGCAGCCATTTTTGTGTTGATTTGGATGCATGTTTAGGATCATTATCTTGTTGAAAGATCCATCTATGGCCATGTCTTAATCTTCTGGCAGAGGCAACCAGGTTTTGGTCTAAAATTTCCTGGTACTTAGTGGAATTTTTGATGCCATTAATCTTCCCAAGAGTCCCTGGACGACTAGGCAAGACAGCCCCCAACAATCTTTGATCCACCACCACACAACGATTACCTTTTTTCAACAAACATGCCAATGGTGTTCAAAAAGTTAGATTTTGGTCTCATTGGACTCTAACACACAATTCCAGTTTTAGTTCCAATGACGCTTGGTGAAGTTGCTGCATTTTGTAGAATCTTTTGTAGAAACTTTCCAAACACCTCATTATTGAAGTGCCGTCTAAGAATTGATATTGAAACTTGACATGCTTGACAAGAATGAACGAAGCTGCATTTAGGATTGTGCTTAATGGTATTTTTAACTGCTTATGTATTTTTATATCCATTACCTGACCTATGCAAGTCAACAACCATCTTTTTCTTTTTTGTAGGGCTGGCCAGAATAATTTGAATGCTTGAGTATTTGTTTGTTAGGTTGGTATTCGTTTCTCTGTTTGGTATTAGGAAGCTTTGTGTTTTTTAAGCCACGAAAATTGTAGCCTAAACTACAATAAATTTGTTTCAGCAAATACCTGTAGATAGAACAGTCATTGTTAATACATGAATGTTAGAATTAAATAAATTATAGCTGGTTAAAGCCGTGCCGCTTACTATAAGGCCGTTAAAGCTAAAAGAGCAAAGACGCCTAATGTCCATTTTATACCAGAAGCGATACGGCGCACATGGAATTCGGCTGCCGCTCAATGACGCTATTCATTTTACACCGGTGGTGGGTCGTGGGTCAAGTACGCTAGGTGTGGCGCATTCATTTCTGTGCTTTCTTGACTATCAGATCATTATAAACATGCATTACCACTGTATATGATCACATAAAGTGTGTTAATCCAATAAGACTTTCATTTCTACGCTCTCTGGCAGTAATTTTAACCAATGGCGGATGGCGAGCTGCTATAGTAGGACTACTGGCTGAAAATTCACCCATGTGCTGTTTAGATAAATGTGCTGTTGGTTAATTATGAAATGTAAGTATTATTGTTTTTAAGAGTGATTTTGAGAACGAGTATTCAAGTACTTAAATATTAATGAGTATTCAGAGCCTGTAAAATGCTGTTCGGGCTAGCCCTTCTTTTGTGCTGAAAACTCTTTGGTTTTCCCTATTGTGATGGATAACAAAGAGATTTTACATGTGTGCAACCTTCTATTTGGTCAAAGGCAAGAAGAGGGTATGATATAGTGGCGTTGTAGAAACTACATAGTGCACTACATGCCCGATAGAATGCAATTTTAAATTGTCACATAAAAAGGGCGACTCCAATAAGTTGCTAGTGGAAATTGTTACTTACCTGTAATACTTCAAGGACACATACTTTCTTTGTTTTTTACATTTTTTTTATATTTAATTTGAAAATTGATTTATAATTTAAAAAATGGGAAAATAAAGTATGGCATATGGACATCCATTTATTCAGAGCCCTTTTCCTGCACCAGGTGACACAAGGTCCATTTGGCCAAAAAGTTTAGGAAATGCATGTTTTGATGGACTTACATTAGGTGACTAAAGTAAAACAAACACCTTAAACATTCAAATATGGATTATTTGCCTTCGAATATGTAAGTATTATGAAAATTCAAACAGTAAAATTTGTTTTGATAGCCCTGCCGTACACTAACGTTCAAAAGTTTGGAATCGCTGCTCAAAAGTTTCAGATGCATCTATAAAATGTTTGTAATATGATTCTAGTGTTATGCACTTGGGTTTCAAATTATTTGTAGAAAGCTGTAAAAGGTGTCTCTGATTAATTCTCAATTTTTCACTTTATTTACTGAGAGTAAATGACAGCAACAGACCTCGTAGATGTAAATGGCTAGAACTCTAGAATTGTACCTTCGACTTAGGCCTTTGTCATTAGATTTTATAGGCAAAATGTATTTTAAAATTAAATGTATCTTAAAATTTCTGATGATCAATATAAACAATACTGATAGAAAAAGACCCTTCCTGTGCTCGGGGCTCCTTTTGATGGCAGGTGTGCGTGTGCAGGTGGGAGTAGAAATAAGATGGAGGGAATGTTACAGCCAATTTACCTTGCTCAAAATGACCCTGAACATCATCTCTTTTAAAAATGATTAAAAAAATATAAAAAAAGATTAGCAAAAATTGGAAAATAAAAGAGGTTCATTTTGGAAAAATCATTTTTAATATTGTTCCTCTTTTAGTAGAAAAGTTTAAAATGGGTCATTTTGACCTGAACAGAACAGAAGGGTTGAGTTTTTAGTCATGGGCCAAATAAAAGAGGTCATGACTCATTTTTTACAAATGTTCATAGAGTGTTTGAAAAACAATAATTTGGCATTTAAAGGTAAGTTTGATATCTTAAGTTTAAAAATAAATAAATGAAGTTTTCATTACCTCTTTTGATCTAGCCAAGAAACAACTAAGCAGCCATTCGTTCAATTACTTTGGGTCTTCTAAAATATGGAAACTGCACACTTTGCTCTCGAGTTTCTTAGTGGAGATATTAGTCTGAAAGATAAAATGGCGGTAGCAACCGACAAATTAGAGTTCCCCTATAACTAGGTTAAGAAATGGAGTTCTCGTTGGAGGGCGTAGGCTTCACGGGGAGTAGGGCAAAGTCGTAATCACTTCTTTAGAATGGACTGTTTATGTTTAGTCTATTTTTATTACCCAATATATTGAATTATGTATATATTGTTGAAACTTATCATCATGTTACCCTTTGCATCAATGCCAAAGTCAACTGTCAAAGCTGCCATGGAACACTTTCACTCTAACTGTTTTTTTTCCCAATTTTGACCAGAATAAGCCAGTTCTGGAGGGAAAAACAACTCTTGGCTTGTGAAGCCTTGTTTGGTATTCCACGGAGCAGTGCGTCTTTCAGGCTTCATGCATATTAATGCCTGCTGTCTGGGAGGAGAGTTGAGGGAAACGTGATTGTGATGGGGAAAAATAAAATGGCGAGCTCTCCTGATAACGGATCCTTCACTCAATATAAATGGATAAATGGCACAAGCTTTCTATCCCTGTTGATAAAAAGCATTTCTCTGTCTCTTGTTGGAGAAAAAAATAGAAATCTATCTTGTTAGACTTGACATATGGCCACTCCAGTTTTTTGAGATGTTCATGATGTAATACAAACACGCTATGTGGGCCTGTGTTTAGATGGCTGGCTAGCTTAGCTAATGTTGCCAAACTATAATGTGTAATCAAAACCAGCATTTTAGGCTAACCACTTTGTTGAGCTGTAATGATATATGTAATGACTAATGGGGATGTCATATCAGCAAGTTTTCCGATTAGCTGATCAAATTTAACTCGAGACACTCTCTCGTTGACCCAGAGATAGCTGTGATTTGGCAAAATCGGGATGTGCTTCATCACTACGCACATGGACTTTGTTTATTCACAGTTGCACTACTGATAACGCTGTCGACCACTCAGACATCCATTGGACTGCGACAATGAACATAAAACACGCTTTCTTGCAGGCCACAGCGTTGCTTGTATACGATACAAAGCAGTCAAACACGAAATTAAAATGCGTAATACAGAAAACAGCATTGGAATTGTGGAGATCACATGACAATCATACGTCAGCGTTTTCGAAAAGGCTACTTTTTCCCTTATCCACACAATGTTTGCAGATTTATCCGCTTAGGATTGCGGATAAGAAAAGATGCGTTTTCAAATTTACCCGTGTTAGTGTGGACTAGGCCTTGGGGTATATTCACCAAAATGTGTGGCAGTATTTAGGTCGTTTTTGCTTTTTATTATGAAATGGCTAGTAGTAGTAGTGAGTCAAGGGGACTGGACCTGTGTATAATCTTAGACGTTTCAACATGTTTGTACTCTATCTCTTTCATTGCTGTTCTACCTGTTGCGTTAATATAGCAAGAGGTACGTTTGCTCCAAGCTATTCAGGAGGAGGCTGTCTATGTAGACAGCATGACTGGCGTTTGTCACCTGCTTGCTAGAATCAGTTTGTTAGATAGCTCTGTTTTTTCGCTGGCTTATCATTATCATTAATAATTAGTGAGTCATGTTGAATCTGTTTTTGTTTTTGTTTCCCCCTGCAGCTACTTTGAACTGGAGAGTAGTGGACTTCGGGAGGAAATTCGCTACAAATATCGCCACAAAGGAAAACAACAATCGGAGACTTTTCCTTATAGACTAGCTGACGGTCAATGGCATAAAATTGCTCTGTCCATTAGTGCCAATCATTTACTACTTCATGTGGACTGTAACAGGTAAGAATTATTACCACTGAGGTGAATGAGTTATTCCCCCATGCCGAGCAGGTCCCTTCTGATGTCATCCATACAAAAGGACTATTGACAACCCCATATAAGTTCCATTGTTGAGCTAGTTAGCTATTTTAGATATTTATGTTTAGCAACTTTAACATTGCTATCTATATTTAATACCTGCTGGCTAGTTAAGAATACCTAACGTACTCGTACTCCAGTCCCTAGTTGTAACCCTAGCTAGCTCATTTATTCGCAAGCCAATGCATGCTAGATAGCTTTAGCACATTTGTTTTTAAATGATTCTTTAATGATTATAAAATTGGACAGTGGAACAGTATCTATGGTGTAAAAGGGAGGCTCGGCAGGGGGACTGACACGTTCTCCACCCCTGCATTAATTAATTAATTCTGTTCTTGTTGATTGCTAAGTAGTGAACACAACTATTCAGTGTTATGTACCTTCTACTTAGGCCTTTGTCATTAGATTTTATAGGCAAAATGTATTTTAAAATTAAATGTATCTTAAAATTTCTGATTAATATAAACAAATACTGATAGAAATGAATCTCCAAAGACCCTTCCTGTGCTCAGGGCTCCTCTTGATGGCAGGTGAGCGTGTGCAGGTGGGAGTAGAAATAAGATGGCGGGAATGTTACAGCCAATTTACCTTGCTCAAAATGACCCTGAACATCATCTCTTTTAAAAATGATAAAAAATATATAAAAAAAGATTAGCAAAAATTGGAAAATAAAAGAGGTTATGACCCATTTTTACAAATGTTCATAGAGTGTTTGAAAAACAATAATTTGGCGTTTAAGGTAAGTTTGATATCTTATGTTTAAAAATAAATAAATGAAGATTATGAAAGTATAACTACATCAAAATAAAAGCAAAACACAGAAAATAGGAGATAAGGGGTTCTTGGTTCTTGCAGCAAACTGTGGCGATGGGAGAGTTGGATTGGAAGGATGGCGGTTAATTTTATCTAGGGCTTTGGGGGGAGGGGAAACTACACTGAAACTATCTGCACCGCCGTGTGTACGCACTTCTGTGGTCCAGTTTTGATCAGACTGACTAGGAACAAACTTTTAAACAACATGACCGCATTGAGCCTTACGGAGCAAGATTTCATAAAGTTCTCGTTGTTACTCGTTGTGGCAAGTAAACAATATATCCTTGCATGTTTACCGATGGGCTACAGGAAATACGTCATGCAAAAACAACGGTCATTTGAGGATAGCAGTCAAATGGCCTCTTCCTGTGGAAGTAGGTGGGCCTTGCCCATGTTGAGTGCCAAAAACTACCAGACTCTCTAGCAATAGCCAGAAGTCTGGTACAGTAAGGAGCTAACTTTACCTTAAGTTCACACATCACATTGCAAAGATGTGAGATCCAGGAAGAATGTTGGAATGTTTTTGCATTACTCACCTCAACTCCTGCTGTCACAGAGGCACAAGATTGTTTGCAACATTTGGCACAACATTGAAATCCTGCAGCACAGACTCAACACCCACTGCCCTAGTTTGTATTACCTGACTGAATGATGAAATAATTTGGGATGCCCAGAATATGCAAGTGTAATCAAGTCTGGCTGAAAAAGGAGGTGTATAGCAACCTTTTCAGGACAAAAGGATCATTAGGCCTGCTGTAAAACAGCTGAATGACTAAACAACGACATCTTAAAATAAAAGAATTTGTGCTTAAAAAGTATTTGTGTGTGTATATATACATTTACATTAATTTATTTGGCAAATGCTTTTATCCAATGTAAGTATCCCAAGTGAGGCACAATCCAGTCCAAGCACAGGTCTTGGCAGTTGACGCAACTGAGGGTTAAATGTCTTGACCAAGGGTCCAGTGCTGGGATTTGAACTTCTTCCAGTAGAGAGGGAAGGGTCTGCGTTATCTTGAGGTTGTACTTGCTTTGAGCTCTGTGTGTGTATTACGCAACAGGTGAAATACTTATTTCAGCCCAGAGCAAACTGATTAGCTTCGCCTCTTTCATGAAGGCAAACAAATATTTGTCTGGTGATTTTCTCACTAGCTGTCAGGCTGTGGCAGGAAAATGGGTGCCATCAGATTTCTGAGATTGGCACATCGATTTGGCCTCCAGAGAGAGAAAAGTGGCCTGCAGCTAAACAATCGATTCCTCAGTGTGAGCTCCTCCTCACTAAGGTTATTATTAGGATTTCACATCAGGTTATTGCTTTAAAATATGGATATCTTTGTATTAGTAGTAATAAACATATCACTTTTATTTAACCTTACTAAGGTTTTACATGTCGTTGTTTAGAACATATTTTGTACAATAAAAGCAGCTAAAAATATAACGTCGAATTATTAAGACAAATTAGGTTTGTCTTAAGTTTTACAATTAGCTGTGATGATCCCTATTTCAGTAAACCCCATACACATACTAGTGCACGGACAGTAAGTCACTCTGGAGTAAAAGCTGCAGCTAAGCTCTGTCTGCTTGGAGAAAAAATAGGTAAATGTTGTTTTGTTTTATAAGTTCCATTCATGTAGAAGCAGCACTTTAACCCCCTACTGGTGTAGTCTAGTTTAGTATTTGTCCCATTAGTTTTGCCGTAGTTCAGCACTTTGTTTCCTCGAGTTGAAGCCATGGTTACAGTCCTGCAGCCAGTTGCACCAGGAGAACGTAAGTCAGGGTGTAAAGTCGCTCTTAAACCATGCGTTGAGAATCGTTAGTTTAAAACTAATGATGTGTGGAACTTCAGTTGCAGCACACACGCTTACAGCGCATCGTAACTAGTAGAGCGTGAAGTGATCTTAGATCAAACTTTGTCTCACTGAGTGACGTGTTTCACCATCAGCCAATCAGGAACAAGATTCGACATAAACAGGAAGTACTACATCTATGATCGAGACACAGGGACGCGGTTAGTGCCGTCTCTCACTGTAACTAATTTACTCTAAGCGACGTCTGTCTGTCGAGTTCGTCATATTTTAACCATAGATAAATTAACAAACTCCAAATGGATTGTGCGTTACAATAAAGTAGTGACTCAAATGATCCAGATCCTGTATTTACTTTATACTCATATGCACTTTCTCTCTTCTGCTGAAATTTTAACGATTCCTGTGGACTTTTGAGTGTCCATGGCATAATGGTTCAGCTTTGTTTCATCCGACAAAATAACATAAAAATGCCACTCCGACGTCGTCTTAGTGAAGCAAGGGTGCAAAACCTAAAGACTATTGCCTGAACAGTAGTTCCACTGGATGAGTTTAAGTATGGATGAGTGAGCACTTCAAAACGTTACCCCCATTTTACACCACAAGCGACGTGGCACATCGAAACCGCTCTGTGATGCTTTTCATTGCACACCGCAACTCACACACATTATGCAGCTGACAGTCAGATTACTATCAACATGCATTATTAATGTATATGATCATATAAGGTTTGTCAATCCAGTAATATTTTTACTGGTATCAGGGGAGGACAAATCACTGGCCCGGGCAGCCGGGAGTAGTAGTTAATATGTCCGGGCTATCAGTTTTTCATTCGTAGTTGCCCGGGAGATAAATAGGTTCAGAAGGCTGCTGATGTAGCGGTCACCAGCGTTTTTTTCCCCCCTCCTGTCCAACAACCAGAGGAAAAAAAAAATCCTTCTCTCTTATGTAAATATTTAAACGTAACGTGCTCCAGTTGGTTCACAAATTTGTGGCGCAACACACCTTGCTGTAGTGTGTACTATCGCTTCCGAATCCCACCACCTGCTGCACTACACACTCAACCAAGGACGCGATCAGAAACTATTTTTACTTGTCAGATTAATTAGCTTGCATGGACGACAGATCTTTTCAGAATCAGGAACACGCAGGGATATGAAAACGCTAACGAAACTGAGCAGAACTGTCACAAAACGCTAATGGTAGTACTTAAATGCTAACGCCACACACAAAATATCAAGCGGAAACTTTAAAAAGCCAGTCAGATTTAAATAACGTCTTTTACGTGCAACACCACAACTCGTAGCCGAAATGTTAGCCAAAGACTTGCCATTTTGTCAAGGACAACTTCACTTTCTCAGCGCCTTTCACTTTCTCTTTATGTACATAGTACATAATAGAGAGTACTGCACTTAAGTAATGCACTTAAGTTGCTCATGATATTTTTGAGTTACATTACGTTATCTACCACTTTTTAACCCCAAGTTCAATAAGGTTTCCGGACGACCAAAACGTGATACTGGGCGAGCACATTGGAGCTTTTACTTGCCCGGTGGACTAGCTAATAAATTTACAATTTGTCCACCTGTGGGTATGCTCAGTGGCAGTTAGAACTGTTAGAAAGTATGAATTTTAACCGATTTAATCATCATTATCCTGTTACAAGTTTTGGGATTTACTATTACTCTGCTCAAAATTGCTTTTATTTTTGATCAAAGCTGATTGTTGGGGCATGGTGTATGTTTTGGTAGAAAATTTCGACGTCCACAAGAAATTGTTTGCAGAAAAAAATTATTTCCAGTTGAAATGCTTTCAGTGGCTTACCTGCAATTTGAATCATATTTAAAAAAGAAATTGTATGTCAAGTGCCAGCAAAGTACCCACACCGTCTAAAGTAAAATCCACTTCAGTATATTAAACAAGGACAAATGTTGTATTTAAAAATCCCTGCTTTGCTCAACCCATGATTAGTGTTTATATACACAGCTGTAATTTCCTCGCTATTTGTTGCATGTTTTGTTCATTTTTCTCCATATCATGGTGCTTCTCTGTAATTTTCAGGTGCAGAGAAGAGACTTTCTTCTGATGTGCCACTGTGATGGGAGGGATAATGAGACATTGTGAAAATATAATGAACTATTGCGCAGCAATATGCTTTTTCTGGAACCGCACCGTGCTGCAAAAGCCTCAGATAATAAAGAGCTATGAGTGAGTTATACAAAAGAAAGAAAAAAGTAATACAAAGAAAGAATCCCCTTCTATCAGTGCAGTCATAATACAGTCCCATTAACATTTACATTTATTCATTTGGCAGATGCTTTTTACACACCCCAACATGCTCATGTGTCTCAAATCTCACACTTGTGTACAATTGTAGTAGCACAGTAAAACGAGCATGATGAACTAGATTTGCCAAACAAATGGAGTGATGGGGACTTTTTTGCACTAACCTGTCCCATCATGCATCCCATTCTGAGTAAACTCTAGAGACTGTTGTGTGTGAAAATCCCACGAGATCAGCAGTTTTAAAAATACTCAAACCAGCTCGTCTGGCACCAACAATCACCACGGTCAAAATCACTGAGATCACATTTTTTCCCCATTCTGATGGTTGATGTGAACATTACCTGAAG
>JAOUQW010000004.1:19755622-19766217 GCA_028565825.1 Olivaichthys viedmensis
ATTTTAGAAGTATAAATAATTAAATACATCATGCTGCAAGCATTTTCCGTTTGAAAATGGCTACCATGCAGGAGATGCATTATGAATAAGAGAGAGAGAAATTGACAGCAGGGCTGATTTCCAGATACGATCGAGGTTAATAAAGTATGTATGTTAAATTATCGGATCTGCTTTATGAGACATAGGTGGCGTTAAACTTGACGTATAAGAGGCCCAAAGACGTCAATAGGTCGATCGCCATGGGCCCCAGTGCGATTGCCCCCCACTGCACTGCCGGTAGTTACGCCACTGGCCTGAACGTGCTATTGCTAGTGATGAGCAGCAACATGGATCCAAGGCTCAAACATTGGACTGTTATCACAGCAGGCTAATGTGCCAGTAATCCACAGTGATTATGGTAACCTGTGCTTATTTTTGGATGTTTGGCATGTGAAACAGTTGAGAAAATGTTTGTAACAGTTTGTTTTTTTATTTAGGTTGATGTCTTGGTTAGATTTGCACGAGGCATCGAAAATTGGATGCCTTTTCAATCCTCTAGCAAATTTGATGCCTTTTCAATCCTCTTTAGCAAATTTGATATATTTTCAATCCTCTTTGTAGAGGTCGGGATGCTTGTCGGCCACATACTTAGCCAAGTTGGTGGTGTTGCCTGTTTTGGGGAAGAACACCTTTTTCATTTTTGTGTCTGTTAGCTGCCTGTATCAGAAAAGTAGGCAAAATTACCCTCCTTGAGGCCATCTTTTTTCACATGTTGTAGGTGTAAAAGAACTTGCCATAGCCATGCTGGGTAGCTTTGGCATGCACATGGCGCTTGCAAACTATTCTTTTAATCATAAAAAAGACGATGTCAAATATATATTATGTTAGCTAGCTACCATGATGGGCCATAATTGACCAACTGCAGACGTGTTAAGTTTGCTTTTTAAAATTTCTTAACAACATCTGTAGTTCAGTCGGCTCCTGGCTTTTAACTGAGCAGGAACACTGACAGTGTTGCAGTCCTGTTCATCTTTATAATCATGCACTTTGGAGTCATACAGTATGGATAATCCAGATTCTGCCGTCACTAAATTTTCGTGCATGTTTTTGGGAAGAATTTAGACAGAACTATGTACATTTGACAGTTGGACAATAGCAACTCGACCCCCGAGTCTCGATTGGTCAGCGTTGAGCGGCACGTGATTTCAGAATGTATTGAATGAGGCCTTGTTTGAATTTAGTTACTTTATTTAACATATAAAGAGATTTGTGTGTTAGTAAAAAATTTGCTCTAACAATTTGATTAATGACAAGTGTTTTTTTTTAATGTTTTGCCAAAGTATTGTTTTGGTATCAAGAATACAATACTACACTTGGTATCGGTATTAAAGTCTAAATTCTGGTATCGTGACAACTAGAGATGGGACGATCAGCATTCTGTGAGGCCGATGCCGATTACCGATTGTTCTTAAGCACGATCGGCTGATTCCGGGATACCGCCGTGAAATAGCCTTTTTTTATTATTTTTTATTATTATTTTCAGACAAAAGTAGCAGTAAGTTCAACGATTGTTGCAGTGAACTCACAGGTAGGAATACTGCAATCTCAGTTGTATTGTAGTATTAAACACGATAGCCCACGATGGAGATCTTAATGCCAGAACTGGCAGAGAATTTGATTATGCTGATAATTTCGGGAACAACTTCATCGATAGAGACACCATGTCAAACATAACTCCAAATGTTGTCCAAAAAAACAGTAATGACATCATCAGCAAACAAGGAAAAGCGGTTTTACATCTCTGTAAAAGTCTGGGCCTTTACATAGTAAATGGCAGAACAAGGGGCGACACTCTGACGATTCACCTTCTGTTCTAGATTAGGCTGCAGTGTGGTGGACTATCGTACAACAGATGCATTTACAGTCAGGCCACATCTCCCACTGTCTGATCACTGCCAAATGGACAAATTCGACCCCAATAACTATCGCGGCATTAACGTGTGCAGCAATCTGGGGAAGATATTCTGTAGTAATATAAATGCCTGGATAATGACCTTCCTCATGAATCATAATATCTTGAGCAAATCTCAAATGAGCTTTTTACCAAAACATTGCATGTCATTTATATTCCCTACATTCTCTAATTAGCAGAAATATCACATCAAATCAAAGAAAAATATTCACATGCTTTGTAGATTTTCACAAGGCATTTGATTCAGCTTGGCACGAGGGATTATCATTTAAACTTCTTCAAACTGGAATAGGTGTCAAAACATTTGATATTATAAAATCAATATATTCAAATAGCAAATGGGCGATAAAAATTGGGAAACATGGAACCGAATTCTTTCAGGGGAGCCGTGGAGTCGGACAGGGATGTAGTCCGAGTCCTACGCTATTTAACATCTATATAAATGATCTGGCAACCGTACTGGATCAGTCTGATGTCCCTGGCCTGACTTTACATGACACTGAAATTAAATGCCTGCTCTATGCTGATGACCCAATCCTAATGTCCGCCACGGAGCAGGGCTTACAGTGGAGCCTGTCCCGCTGGCAGCAGTACTGCAAGACTGAGATTATATTCTTTGAACACTGAATCGCTTTACTTACAAATTAAACATATAATCGTTGTTCCAACTGCTGTTTATTCTCTTATTTTATTTTACAGTCCAATCCTTTCCTTCAGTGTAAAGTTTAGGCAGGTTCCCTCACAGTATCGGGGAGAAATCTCTCTTAACACACTGATTCACTGGTGAATAAATTGGTTACATACATACATATATATATATATATGACACCGAAATATATGTCAGGTAAATGTGGAGTCATCAAATGCATTCAACACATTGAGAATTTTGTCTTTAAATTAAAAAAAATGGAAAAAAACTGAACATTATACACTTCAACTAATATTTCATTTAGCAAGCTTGAACAATTGTACAAAAATGTACATTTTTGCTGCAAAATTATTTTAGCTCCCTACAATGACGAGCAATAAAATATATAATGCCTGGCATCATGTAATATCATGTAGTCTAAAAAAACCACTGACAGCATGTCATATGAGCAATTCTTTTCTGCCTTTCTGTAAATTGTGGGCTTTAAATGTGTAATTAAAAAGGGTAAAAAGTCCATCTCGGACAAGTTTATCACCAGAAAACAGCACATTAACTGAAACTCGGACATCATTTGAACCATTTTGAGCTTTGCACACCAGTTGGAGCTGCAACAACACTTATTCATTTACAATCACATTCGAAGATTCTGGGTTGACTATTGGTTGTTTTAGCTGTTTTCGAGTTGCACACTCCTATCCCCCCCTTATACACCACACACAATTTAAAACGCAAAGAAAGCACATTCCCATGTTTTTCGCTGTGCTGGCAAAACCATACTGACAGAACAGCTTTAGAAAGTGAACGCTACACAATAAGTGAGAGAGTCTCAGCTCTCGCTCTGGGTGGTCAGCAGAAATGATGAACAGACGGCAAGGGAGAGGAGAGGAGGACCTGCTGTGGAGAGACAAATTGCTCTTTCACTCTTCAGGAAACTTCTGACCACCTGGGCCATAAGTTAGGAGAAAATGAAGGCACTTCAATTCATAAACTTTTGGTTCAAAAGTTAGTCTGGCTGTGCCTGTGTGAGAAGCGTCCTGTTGAGACAAGGACACAACCAACTACATACAAAAGGATTTTGTGTAAGAATTTAATGACTACGGAATACACATGCGGTCCCGAAAGTGCAAGACCAAGCACTGTTTTTATTTCGCCAGTTATCAAAAATGAACGCAAATATACAGACGGGTGACAAATTCAAGAAAAAACAACATAAAGTGTCTTAGTAAGGTGTTGGGCCACCTTGAGCCGCCAGAACAACTTCAATGCGCCTTGGCATAGATTCTACAAGTCTCTGGAACTGTACTGGAGCACCGTTCTTCCAAAAGATATTCCCCCAATTGGTGTTTTGATGATGGTGGTGAAGAGCGATGTCGAACACGTCGCGCAAAAATCTCCCATTTGTGTTTAATTGGGTGGAGATCTGGTGACTGCAAAGGCCATAGCATTCAGTGACTCCCTCATGCACTCATTTATTTCTCAAACAAGATTCCATCATTCTTCGCTAAGGTTAGTCCACTACAGTGTGATCTTATAGACTGAAAGCAGTAGGGGTGATAACACAACGCACAGTGGAGTGTACAGAGTCAATATCAGGTCTTAGGTGTTGGAGAAGCCATCAATTAGCACTATGTTAGGAGCACAAGTGTTACCGCTTGAAGGAATTTTAATCTTTAAAAAAATAAATAATTGGATACATCCCACAACAGAGACGCCAAGCCGCTACTGCATCACACCAACATAACAGCAGAGGCAACCTCATCAAGATCTCACTTCAGATCGACAACGTCAGCCTGTCTAATAAAATCACAAATGACCAACAGTGAGAGTGACTAACGTCGTCAGCCTGGTCAGAAATTTCCCTTTTAGCACTGAACTGAAGTTTCCTGTTTTTGATCATATTTTCTAATGTAGCATATGTGCTGTATGCGAGTCAAGGTCATTAGCTAGGTTGTGTGGTCACTACCCAAATATGCAATCTAGACAGTCGGCATTAATTAAAGGAGTAGTTTGTCATTTTTAAAAGCTTTTTTCGAAACTTATAATAAATCATAGAATTTCAAAAGATACACAAGAACATTTGTGATTCACACTCTCTACCCTCGTCATTGGCAGCCATGTCGGTTCTGTCCGTTATCTGATACATGCTTTTCTTGGTGCAGAATAGGCAGGCAGTGCAAAAAGCGTCCGTTGTTCCACACATTTGCTCAGAGAATACAGTCCATCGTGCGGCTCTTTTTAGTATTTTGCATTTGTTCGTATTTCTCTGTGTGAACATACGAGGCAGTTATGTACAATCAAGCATCGTCTAGAATAGTATGTAATACTTCTATGTATGTAATACATACTATGTTACTAATACTAATAGAAGTATGTAATCTGAGACACAGCTAATTAATTTTATGTTTATTTTTTTTAAATTGTTGTGAATTTGGATTGGATTTAGAAATATCTGCTTTAGTCATTTGAGGTAAACACTGAGCTTTTCAGGAATTACAAAGAATGAACACCACAACGACAGTCTGCTTTAATCTCAAATACATCAGTGATTCACATCAGATTGTCTAACACAGACAGACAGACAGACAGACAATACAATACAATATGACAACATTACTTGTGAGGTCTGTTTTTATACAGCATTTTCCAGACGTGCTGCAACCAATACAGTTAAGCGACAACTAATTTTAGCATAAACTGTAATATGCCTATTTGTTACTGATTTTACAGAGGTTGTGCTGTTTTAGCATTTACTGGATGGTTATAAGAAGGTACACTACCGTTACCTTGACGGTAGCAGTACCCTGAAAATAGCATATAGACACCAGCAAAAAATTGGCATTCTTCTAGTGTGAATGAGGAGATTTCGGCATTAAACATTGCTGTGTAACGACTTCCTGGTAACAAAGGACTTGTAGACAAAGGGAATTTTTATTTTTATTTTACGGTTTTGCTGTGTTCGATGCAGGGCTCCTAATTACTCGTCCTCATGAGGCCAGTGTGTGAACAGGATGGCGGAGCTCAACACAAAGCCACACACAGAGGTGTTAGTGAGCGTGGGCAGCATAGTCACCTTCATCCCTACCCAGCTGCCTTATCATTTCAGAGCTTTATTTAATAAGCTGTGATGAAAAGACAGATTAAAAAAACAAAAAACAAAACACTCCTATATGCTCGGCTCCTATTCATTCTGATTTGAGAAGACAACAGATCAAGAGATAGAAGAAGGATGAGGATGAGGGTGAGGGATCAGGTCACAATAAACGACAGCTACAACAGAGAATAAATCAAAAGATGCAACAGCCTTCAGAGACCGTGACATCCAACAATCTGCCGACATTATGGCTCAACGCAGGGGGAAGAAAGGAAGAGAGTGAGTCTGACAAGCGAATAATAGACATAAGCTCTCTGCTACTCACTGAATCACAGCAACACTCGATGACTTTATTTTCAAATTGATTAAGGGGGAAAACGCCTGAGCCTGCAGGATAACACCGGTTTAGATTGGTTATTATAAACTGTGTTACTGATTTCTGCATCTAACTCTTTTTTAAAGACGTGTTCTTTAATAGCAACTAATGCAACTTGAACCGCAATGTAAGCAGCACCCTCTAAATTCTGTCTGCTTAAAGAAAAAATATATATAAATAAATATAAATCATTCTATTTATATAGTGCCAAGGTCCTTTTACAGAGGCAGCAGCATATTGGCACATGTGCAACACACGCATAACATTATTAATTTTTTACTTCTTTTTGATTTCTTTATAACAGTATACCATCATATAGAGGTGGGAAAAATAGCCAAAATTTTGGACGGTAATCGTATACATCACAGTATACCCATTTTATATGGCTGCTGATCACTGCATCACGTAGGTGCATGAAAATATTTAGACCACCTGCCTCTTCCATCATCGTTCACGCAATGCAGAAAGCAACCTTAAAGGAATAATCCAGCATTTTTTAACCTAATCCCTATCTACCATATCTGTAGCCTATGTTCGTTTACCACAAACACGAATTTAATGAGAAAAGAACAGAAAAACCCACTGACTCGAAATTCGCTTGTGAAGTCCAAGGGCATTTGTTGAATTCTGCCTATAAATGTTTAAAATTATGAACTACAACAGTTACACTGTAAAATTAAAAAGGTCTTGGGATGAGACAGACATGAGAGCAATACTGTAAAAAGCAATTCTGCTTACCTGCACTTTTTTTTTGCGGTATCCATGCACCATCAGACCCAGACAACTACACTGGTAACGCAGAACCACAAATTCTTCCCTCTGAAAAAGTACTTCTGTCTCTGAAAGGATGAATTATACAGATTTATAGCTCAATTTACAAATACCTTTGACTGAAGAAATCATAATGTTTTACAAAAATACATGTTTTGCACAAACGTTTAACAGGATTCAACAACTGCCTTTTGACTTCTATTGTAAGTACGTTCTGAGTAAACGCGTGATCTGTTCTTTTCTTAGTCCAGGGAAACATCGAAATGATTGTCCACACACGGTAAATGGAGATTAAATGCTGAAATATTCCTTTAAAGCTTTGGGACGCCCGCTCTGAAGATGTAGTATTTGAACATTTCTACCATTTCTATACTGTCTATACTGGTAGACTGCTAGTAGAAAGAAGCAGGATGGAAGGTGAGGGAGAAAAGTTGCTGCAGTTAAATGAAATATTCATGCTTTTAAGTGATTCTTAAAAATCAATCAATCTGATGTGATTGCATATAGAGGAGACCTTCAGATAAGAACCAGGACACACCGTGTGACTAATGCGAAGCACCACTCTTGCACAGAACCTCTGGTGCTCGTGTGTCCACAAAACGCAGTGGACCCATTCATTTCAGCTGCACAGGCAATTCGTTAATGACAGCAGGAAATCGCTCATGTCATTTGGAAGGCACAAATGTGTAAGCTATGTTTACACTGCAGAAAAAAGTGGCCCAAATCTTTTTCCTGATATGTGACAAAGATCTCTCTTTTTCATGACAGTGTGACCAGCAACGGTCACATTAAATCTGACATTTTCAATTTCGATTTGGGCCGCTTTCATATGTGCTACTGAAATGTGGCAATGCGACCTCAGTCTGAACAGTCAGATTAAAATTCATGCGACTTTTACGGCAATCCAACTCCACATTTGTCCTGATCTCAGCTGAAGCGTTGTTTTTGGGTGTCAAATCTCGCAAGATTTATGTACGTTGGCTGGAGTCATTGACTGCTTTCGCAGGCAGCCAGAGCGCGAGTGTGATACTTTAGCAAGCCAGTTACAGTTGTGATGCACTTGGACACATCAGTGATGTAACCTGGGGTCATTGTTGAAAGACCCGAAACACCCAATCATACACCCTCGCCCAGGCGACCCAGCCAGGGTTGATCAGGTCCACCAATCCGCCCTCTTGATCCACAGCCATCTTGACACCCTCTCTGCGGCCTCAGTGATGTTCTTGATGGCTTTTTCTTGGTGTGCAGTCCAGTGATGCCAAGGAGCTTGAGGGCCCTATAGAGTGACTGGCCGGCGAAGCCTCTGCAGCCCACCTCGATGGGGACATATTGTGGCCACCATCCCTGCCTCCGGCACTCGGCTGCCAGGTCCTCGTACTTGGCCCTCTTCCTTTGATAGGCCTCTTCCATCCGGTCTTCCCAGGACCAAGTGTCTTTCTGTTTCAGACATCAGGACCATGTTGCCTGAGCGTGGTCACGGCTATGGTGTCTGTAAACCTGAGCTGCTTCCCAAGGTCGACCTGCAGCTGCCAGTCCCACGCTGTGACGAGGAGTCCACCAGGCACCCTTGGCAAACTTATGGGAGGATCTGTATTCCAACAAATCATATTACTTGTAGCGCAAGAGGCAGGATAAGTAAACCAGACCAGGAAAGCCTAGTTTAGCCGTAATGCAGTCAGCCGATCAGACATTCAGGAGTTGTTCATACTGTAGTAACCTTTGCAAAACAGTGAAACCTGAAGAATTAGCAAGGTGTTATTTTTGTTTGTTTTTCTTCCCCCCACCCAAATTCCGCTAAATCTCTTTTTGCTGGATATTCATCTGGCTTCTCAACTGTCAAATTAGCAGTCCGTTTGTGAGTATTAAAGATATCTCCAAAGAATTTATGGATATCTTGAACGTATTGTTAACTAGACGGCTCTTGTACTTCAGATATCTTGAATGATCATTGTGACTAGTCAGAATGCAGATTTACGAAGCAAATTTTCTCACCATGTTGATTCAAGCACTTGAGCTTGATGATAGCTGTTGCAAAAAGAGCTGTGTAGTTTAAGCTCATCATGTGTCTCGGAAGACAGTAGATTTGCAATTCTTCGTAAGTTTCTTGAGCAGTCCTCAACTGAACGAAGTTCCTGTTCTCCACAAATTCCATATTGATGAGCTTGTGATCGTGATAAGATCGTGGCATTTTCTAACTATCTTTTCAAACAGCCAGCGCCATTCTAGCCTACCAAAATCCCTCAGGCAACAGTTTAGAAGACTATCATTTCCACTAGGTATAAGAGAATTAGAGATATCTCTATCATTTGGGATTTGTGACGCTTCAAAAATTACAATTCCGGTGGCGTAATTGCAGATATCTTAAAGATATTTTGACGTGAAAATGAAAGTTAATCTTTAATGATACAGGAAGTAATTTGAGATCAGTAATCAGACACAAAAGGACGTGTGTACTGTTTCGCCCTGATTTATTAACTAAAGTGTGTGGTTTGGGTCACGCTTTAAAATGCGTGTTCAAAGCAAACCCATGATTGTGTGATTAAACTCTGAGATACAGAACTCAAGGTTTAGAGATCTTTGATGAGTAAACCCTCCAGTGATATAAAGGCTAAAGGATTAAAGAGGAAAAATAATTGTGTGTAATAGAGTTACACAGAGTTCTCATTAAGCGTTTTTGCTAATCCAATTAGTTCTGCAAGTAGTGATTAAGAGACCAAGCACTTAATGACCAAAGAACACAGAAGTCTATTGGTACTATCAGGGCATGACACTTAAGACATGATACCAGTGCTTGGTGTTGTGACGCATCAGCATTACCTAGATGTGGCCTCACTTCCTGTTTCCAATAGCACCTCCGATGTAAAGAACAAAAAAAATTATTGATACTGTCAGGGCATGGTGCCAAAGACATATTCAAGGTTTTGAGTTAAGAAGGAAAAACATTGCTGAGACATGACCTCACTTTTTGTCTTGCAATCAACTTCATCACTGGCAAATGGTTATGAATATCAAAAATGCTTCAATATATTTTGTGGGCCCCAATTTGAACAACATCTGACTCAAGTTTGATGAAGATTGGACAAAAGGAATAGCAGTGATTTCTATGGTTCTTGCAGTTAAAGAAAGCAGCTATTCTAATATGTCAGACCTTGATAAAATCATATCCACTGGATCTGGTATGACATAAGGAATCATAGGCAATTGAATGATTTTAGTGATGAATCATTTCGGAAGTAAATTGTATTCACATCGGCACTGATTTTTTCACATCACTTTAATCGCTCTATGCTAGTCACTAGTAGGTGTTCCTATCTTGAGTTAGGAAGATATCACTGGCGAGTATCACTGACTGGTTCAGGAGATGTGACTAGGGACGAATATCTGCCCACTAGCGCCGATCGGGTCATTCAGACACTCGTCACAACATTTGCTCTTCACGACCATCTATTTACGATAAAACCACTGGCTCTGTTGGGTACATCAAAACATTTCAAGCCCATAGCCAGCATGGCAAGTATCACTGGCTGGTTCAGGCCCTGAGACTAGGCACAAATATCTGTCTGAGACCACATTGAAAAATTTGGAGGTTTTGTCATTGCCACTGTAAGGCATTCTAAAACGCTTTGCTGAAACTGGATCAGTCGTATCCAAAGCACAATCAGGCGCAGATCAAAAGTGAGCACACCATCAGAAGAGCAATACATAAAGCCTTGTTCACTGAGAGAGAGAACAGCAACTTCATCACAGATACAGAATG
>JAOUQW010000004.1:19766317-19779820 GCA_028565825.1 Olivaichthys viedmensis
TGTATACTGAAGTGTACGGAATACTGAAGTGTACGGGGTACGGAAGTGTACAGAGTACTGTATACTGAAGTGTACGGGGTACGGAAGTGTACAGAGTACTGTATACTGAAGTGTATGGGGTACGGAAGTGTACAGAGTACTGTATACTGAAGTGTACGGAGTACGGAATACTGAGGGGTACGGAAGGGTACGGAAGTGTACGGAATACTGAAGTGTACGGAAGTGTACAGAGTACGGAAGTGTACGGAGTACGGAATACTGAAGTGTACGGGGTACGGAAGTGTACGGAATACGGAAGTGTACAGAGTACTGTATACTGAAGTGTACGGGGTACGGAAGTGTACGGAATACTGAAGTGTACGGGGTACGGAAGTGTACAGAGTACTGTATACTGAAGTGTACGAGGTACGGACATGTACAGAGTACTGTATACTGAAGTGTACGGAATACTGAAATGTACAAAATATGCGCTCTTGCAATTGTAAACATAGCTTGCCAAAGCTAATACAAAAAAATAGCAAAAAATAGCCCTGATTAACATGGACCAGCTTTAACATTAAATTCTATAACCTTTTCAAATAAAAACGAAATATTTGATAAATTACCTTTATATTAAAAGAGGTTTAAATTTAAAAACTGGACCGAAATCGAAGGAGTTGGAATGGTGAAATCACAGTTTATTTCTTCCCATAACCTTAGCTAGCAGGAAACGCTTAACATAAAACCCATCGGTAGTTTACCAAAGCTAATAAACATAAAATAAGCACAACCTAATCCTGCTTGATAGCAGCTTTAGCATAGCACTTCGCTTGAACAAATAAAAAGCGTTTTATAGTAAGTAGCTTTTAGATTATACGGTGTATGGTGTGTTCACACAGCTGGCAGGTGACCGTTAGCAGCAAAGCTAATCGTAGTATGCCAACGCTAACAACCACAAAATAAGCAAACGTTAGTCTTGACTGACATCGAGTAGCTTTAGCATTAAATTTCATATTTGAGCACATTTTTTTTATTAATTATTTTCAATAATAAAACATTTACAATATGTCGCAATCTGAAACGTTTCTCATTAGGTACAACACAAGTTCCTATATCGTGGTGTAATATGCTAAAGCTAATCAGAACACCATCTTACATATGAAAAGGTGTTTATTCCTTAAGTCCTTCAAGTCTTTATTTATTTGTTTATTATTTTTTAAATACTTGAAGGGTTTTTATCCAGGACATTTTCAGACTTTTTGAAGGATAATGGATGAAAAGGGGGAAACAAAGCCAATTAATCGAATTTGCACGATTCGGGTCCTGTATGTTCAGAGTTCAGCACATTCCTGCACACACAGGCTCACTCCCCGAATTACCTGAGCCGTTAAATCAGGTGTGTTAAAGCATGAACTTCACCAGACTGTCCCCAATTGTATCACAGCGCTGTTAATTGCTCGATTCTGATTGGTCAGGTGGTGTTGATTTTCTATAACCGCAGGGCCCTGGCAGTAGATCCCAACTATATATTAATGCACTCATCATCGTTTCTATAGTAACAACTAATTCACAGGGACTTGATGTAATTTAGGGCTAACGGTCTTAAAAAAGTTATTTAACAAAGAAAAGCGTAGAACCGGTGACGTTTTCTGTAAGAAGGTGTATTGAACATTAATGGAAGGAGACTCCGGTGTCAGCGCTTCGTAAGTCAGAGGTGAAGCTGTTCCTTTAGATTTTTCCGCCGTGGGAAAGTCTTCAGGACCGAGGAGTTTGTGCTTTGCTGATCATCAGGAACACGAGCTGCATTTGTCTTATTTACTTGGAGAAAAACGAGAGGCTGACGAAGGAACGACTGTTTATAGCTGTTATATAATGTGATAACAGGAACCAACTTGTTTTTACGGACGTCCACTACATTAAATTTTACTATAAACGCATTTAAAAAAATACGTGTACTTCTTTGATAAATAAAAATGTGTCATTATTGGCAAATTGATGTGGTATAAACAGAATAAAACACGACAGTACGTGCAGTTATAGGAAAATAAATCAACTCCGGGGTGGTAACTGCCACGCCGCTGATCATTTTCCTAGAACTACACCATTAATGTAGTTAAAAACACTGCATTTAAACACCCACTATGTCAGACACATGCAGTATAAAATTACATGGATGCAGGTTTGTCAGAAACTGCTTTGTACATCAGTTATTTAATAGCCAGAATGGACTGGGATATCAGTAGGCATTGCCTCCATGACAGAATTGTGTCAAATATAAATATAATTTATTTCTGTTAAAGACAAACTGCAGTGGGAATCTCAGTAATATAACATTTCAGATGGAATGGAACAACTGTTCCATAAGTGGACGCATTTTATCCACTGCATATGGTGGCCGACGCTAGCACTCAAAGTAGAAAAAAGAGTTAAAAGATTGAAGTTATGCTAATTAAAATTCTCGTCTAATAATTAGCTACCCTAACTCTCCCCTTTAAAAAATTACTTTTCAAGTAGCCATTATATATTTAAAAAAAATTCTATACAGACAATAGTATGTTAGCAGAAAAGCTAGAAAACATTGAAGTTTTGTATATTTGTGTCTTGTTTATCCATTATCTGAAAATTTCTAAAGCCCAAACAGCCAAAAGGAACGAGTAACATTTTAGAAACTTCAATCTAAAATAGATAAATAAATAAAAAACAACACCACAGGTTGCCAACTAAACGTTTGTAGGCGTTTGGTTCGTGGGGGAAATGTCAGTCTGGTTCAGTATAACCTAAAGCAGGAAAACAGTGATGTCATCACTCCTTTATTCATATAACAAAAGCACTAATAAAAACAGATAGAAACCAAGCCATTATTGAAAAGTCTTGATTAAAAACATAAGGACAAATATGTACAGGTACACAAATAAGTAAATACAAAAGAGACATGTAAAAGAAAGTTGGCTGCAGAGAAGAGAACCATAAGGACAAACTTCAGGTTACAGAGAAAATGTGCGGAATGTTTAGAAGTGTGCGACCATCAGCGCAGGTTGGCTTTAATCTTCTCAAGTCTGGCTCTGAATTCGGCGAGGTCTGGAGCAGGACTGCGAGGACGGGCACTCTCATTGTCCTGCTGTGCCCGGGACTCGCGCAGTTTAGACAGCTGAGACTGCAGCATGTCCATGGAGGATGGGACTGCTGGCTTGGTGCTCACTACAGGGAGGCTGGACTTGTCCTCATTCACCTGAGGGGAGAAAAAAAAGTGAAAGACGGAAGAGTGAAATTTGTTTTGGTCACAACAGCTTCCCCTCAGAAATCAAACTCTTTAATTTCCAAAATGTACATGGTGCAAAGGCATTCGGAACATACACGCGTTATATGTCACCATCTATTAGTCGTCACAAGGCCAAAAAATTTGGCTTCGATACTAATACTGAAAATACCATAATGGAAAATAGCCAGTAGAAAGTGAAGCATATTAAAACCGTAATAAACCTCTTTATAAATAAATCCTCTTATCAAAAACAAAAGTGACATTAGCATAGGCCAGTTACACCAGCTGGGTGCTAAATTATAGCACACCACTCAAGATCGCTGTGTTACATGGGGGGAAAAAAAAATACAAAGTTACAAGTAGTTCCTGGTTCAAAGCCTGTGACAGATTAGCAAATAGAATACAAAATGGCAGAGCAATTTGATTACACAGATAAAATCACTGATGTCTCACTGACATGACTCATTATGGTTTTATATAATGGGTAGAATATTATTGGAACACGCCTTCATACAATTTCATGTTTGCCATGAGTGACTATCGTCGTCCTCAGATGAAGTCACAGGAAAAACTGCAACATCCTCATCCCAGTTGAAGCGTCACCATTTTATTTAAACAGAAAACCACACGCCTTCACCCATTACTACTTGCTGTTTGATTGACAGCCAGGATCTTCACGCTGTTCTTGAAAGGCCATGAACGAACAAACAAAGCTTTCTAAAGTTAGTTTCAGGACACCGCCAAGAAGCACAAAGCAGGCATAACGGCAGCAAGCGAGCCAACGTGGAGCTGAACTGCATCGTTTGAAATGGCCTTCTACTCACCATTACCTACATTAGAGCAACATTAGTGGTACACAGGACACAAACACCTCACCACCATCAGTCCATTGTGGACATATCCCACACCACTATATAGGCCACACAGACCATCATAAACATCCAACAATCTAATGATCCATTAACAGGAGGAAAAAAAAAAAAAAAAAAAAAAAAAAAAGTACCTGTGTGTTGTTGTCGAGGCCATAGAGCTGCCTCAGGGCCCTCAGTCTCTCCTGATAGCGAGTGGCGTCAAGAGGTTCACTACTGGAGCTCAATGCTGCTGCAGGATTTGTGCCTTTCTGAGCATCTGTGCATTTACACCAGGAACATGTGCATTTAATTACCACAGATTTCAAAATTCATCTGATAGCAATAGCCTTAAAATGTACAAGCAAGATTCAAACCAAGGGAGCAAAAGGCCAACCTGCAGAAGACTGGACCTTCACTTGAGCAATGTTTTCTGTATTCTGGGACTGGAAAGGGGGAAAAAAAGACCTTAACAGTCAAACATCAGGGGTCAGAGATTAACTTAATAGTTCAAATCAGCCAACCAGTCTGTACAATATATAGTTTGGAGTCTACAACTAAAATGGCAGTTATTTGGAGGGAAAAACATAAAAAATATAACTTAAATACTTTAAAGAGATCAGTACTGACCCACCCAGAGTTAATCTAAAAGGAAGGTATTTAGAGAGGCAGAGTTTTTAAATCTCAAGCAATAAAGCAGTCAATATCATTTCAGCCTCTGACCCATCATCCATACCGTTTGAGTTGGTGCAGAGACAGGGTGCTTCATCGCTCGCTTCAGATGAGCTTCGACTTCGGACTCACCACAGTTCTCTATGAGGCCCAGATGATCTATAATCTGACAAATCAAGAACGTGATGCGTCAAATGCCTGAAGTGTGCAATTTGAAGATCCTGTTCACACACGGTCATTTCAAGACCTCAACAGTGCCGGCCAATGAAAAGACTGGGAACTCCCTCACTACATTTACTCCAAACAGTTCCCATTTCCCCAATCATTACATCTCTTCATCCATACCACGACTCTTGCACAACACATCGAGAGGAAACACAAATAAACCGACAGGAAGTGCTGTACCCTGGGGCCGACGAGCCTGTAGAGCGTGTGTAGCAGTGTTTTGACGGTGCGATGAGCCATGTCGTTGGGTCTCTGTCTGAGCAGGTCTTTTGGGAAAACCTTCATGAAGTTGTGGATGTCAAGGAGAATTCGGTCCAGGTAGAGGGACTCGATTTTCTCTGGAAGCAGTTTAATCATACGCCAGTGACACTGCAAGGCACAAACGTTCAATCAAACAAATATACAAAATCACAATGAGACAATCTGAAATGCGTTTCTACATTGCTCAAATAATCTATTGAAGGCCAAGAGTGAAGGCTAGTTCTGCAAAAAAACTAAAATGTACACATTTCCCTTTACTCCGAATGTAATCAATCAGCCAAGACGCGTTCGGGGTCAAATGTTTGCTTCTTTAGTGTTGTACTGGAGCTACAAAGCTAAAGCAATGACGTCTGTGGCACCTAAAATCTTTAAAATGCATGCACTAAGCATACATCTCATTTTAAAATGGAGAACCTTGTGACATAGCATGCATAGTCCATATTTACAAACTTTATGCTACTAATGTTATAGTTCTACTTTGAACTCGAGTTACAGCAAAAGTCCAGTATAAAACTAAAGCAAATGTTGAACACCAAACATCTTGACTGACTACATTTGAGCTAAAGGGGACATCGTGTACCATTTCTTCAGTGTGCTAGGAATCTGCAGCCGGTTGCACCAGTCGAATGCAAGCGCTATCGTAGCCTAGTTAACGCAAATTGCCACTACGTCCGAAATTATGTTCGCAGTCGTGTCGTTATTTTTTCGTTAATATGGTTCGTTACTAAAATGCCGTTAAATTTCAGCAGAAGAGAGCAAGTGCATACGAGTATAAAGTAAATACAGGCGCTGGATCATTTGAGTCACTACTTTATTGTAACGCACAATCCATTTGGAGTTTGTTCATTTATCTACGGTTAAAATATGACGACGAACGCGACACAGACGTCGCTTGGAGTAAATTAGTTACAGTGAGAGACGGCACTAACCGCTTCCCTGCGTCTCGATCATAGATGTAGTACTTCCTGTTTGTCGGATCTTGCTCCTGATTGGCTGGTGAAGGTGAAGCACGTCACTCAGTGCAAAGGTTTGATCCAAGATCACTTCACGCTCTACTAGTTACGATGCGCTGTAAGCGTGTGTGCAGCAACTGAAGTGCCACACATCATTAGTTTTAAACTAACGATTCTCAACGCATGGTTTAGGACCGACTTTACACCCTGACTCACGTTCTCCTGGTGCAACTGGGCTGCTGCAAGTCGAACACATGCGATATGAACATGCAGACACAACAGACGACGTTACCTTCATGACCATTTCGTAAAACTCAGGAGAGCATGCAGTGGAGTTACAGGCCTCTTGCAACAGCATCAGCAAGGCACTGCAATTTAAAAAGAAATACAACGGATTGTGAATTTGATTCTGAAACCGAATTAGCGACCGTTTCCACAGGCTAGTGCTAGCTAGCAACATCTGCCATTACCACTTGCCCACAGACAACGTGAACCAATTTATCAGTTTCAATTCATTCAAAGTGCATAAATGGAATAATGCAACAGCTATGCTAGTCTAGCCGTTGGTTTTCAAGGGACTGTTTTTAGCAGAAGCGTGTTAAAAAAAAAAAAGATTTCTTTGGTCAGGTGTGCAATAAGTTGGATAACAAAGGCAGTTTGGCCACCATAAAAAAAAGAAAGACATAAGACCTGATCACTAGGATCAATAAGACCTGATTATTTAGCCACTGGCTGGCTCTATATTAAAAAGATTTTAAAAAAGACAGTGAAAAGAAGAAATGGGGAGGAAGATGCAAAAGTGAGAACACTAGACCTTAGAGCTCTAGTAAAACCTTTTATATCATTTCCTTGCATATGGTACATGTATTGTAATAAGGCCTACACATTTAAGTTCATGGCAGCACCTGAGTGTGTTGGTGGGATCGGCAGTCTTGAATAGAGTCGAGAGCAGGATGTGAACAGAGCGGATGAGCTCTGGAGATTCTCCGGAGCTCTGTTGATGCTGAGGATCCAGGATCAGTGAGAGCAGAGCCTGAATTAGATCCTTCAGCACACCTGGGGATGCTTCCTGAGCCACTTTACCTGCCAAAACCAGCTACACACACACACACACACACACACACACACACACACACTAAAGCCCTGCAAGTCTACAAAAGAAACGGAATTACCGTTCAGGCTTTAAATCCTATATGTCAAATCAATACATTCATTTTAACCCTTAGAAGCAGATAAAAAGCACAATCTCATCTTCACACACCAGCTTTATATCTCATGAACTGATCTAGATGTATGAAGACCTCACCGAGCTCAGAGAGCTGATGACAGGGGTGTAGAGCTTCTCCACATGCTGTATTCGGTCGTTCGTCATGCGCCTGCTGGCCCGCAAGCGGAGCTGCATCAGCGCCGCGACGATGAACTCGTCCACATGACCCGACATCCGCTTCCACTCGCTCTCCCTGCACAGAACCTCCACTATCTGAGAGCAAAAGGTTAGACAGACGAGCGTATAGGAAAAGCAACTTTCAGTCCATGTAGTACATTAACTGGTCATAAAAGCAAGACTTGATTCCATTGTGTTTTTTTTATTTTTTATAAACGTGCGCTCGTTGACTTCCGAGTTGAAGCCCTGCCGCCAATTTAATGGAAATCGGTTCAGTTACATTATTAAAACCCAAACATGCACTCCAACAACTGCAAGTGCGTCCAAGATAAGAACACAGGACACTATACCTTGGTCAAACCCTGAATGCTGGTTTTGGCGTCTGAGCTGGCAACCTGCGAGATGACCAAATTAATGCTGGCCACAGATTCTTCATTACTGCTGGAGCACAACCTGCAGACAGCACAAAGAAACCAACGTTAGAAACGTCTACGTCCCAAACGTCTGCGTCCCAAACGCTAGCGTTAAAATTCATTCTAAAAAAGACTTTCAAACAAGTTAACCGTTGAAACAAGAACGCAAGATTTGGGATGATGAAAATAAAGAATTCATAAAGAATTCTCAGAAAAGACAACAGCATGATTTCAGTATTAAGTTGCTAGCTAACGGGACAATTACAGATTGTACAAGCCTGACAGAGGACACAGGGACGAAAACACACACGCATGACCTCTAGCGTTACACTACACATAATATAGTTAACGTGCTTCGCTTAATTGCTCATTTATTAGAATGATGCAATAGTAAACCGACTTGCTGCTGGCGGCCATTTGTAGGCGTTAAAGCTGACTTTTGCGTGCAGTGCATTATGGGTAACTGAAAACACCACTATAGGAACACTTGACAATCAAGATAGTGACACAGAAAAACAAAGTCAAAGGGTTGCGTAATTTTTTGCAAAAAGACCCAACATTCCATTGGATTTAATCTTCGAGTTGTAGTATACATGTAATAACATGTGGTTATATAGGATCTTTTATAAAGTCATCAATAATTACTAAAAGCGTTTAAGAACGAATACCTAAACTTAAACTCTGGTACGTCAAGAGGTGATGTATCGGCCATCTCCACCACCAGCAGGTCAGGCATGATGGTTTCGGGAAAATCCACAATGAAATTCGGGTCGAGCTGAAACTGGCACGGCACCACTGGGCTCTGCTGCGGAACCGCCGCGTTCTGACTCCTAATTTCACTGAGGAACGGAGAAACACAGGAAGTTACAATATAGCATGACAAAGAACTTCAGGTTTGCGCATTTGTTCTAGCATGCTGGATGGGCTTGTAGAAGTAGACCCCGTCTGTTCACGCCAGCACGTCAGGGAACGCCTTTGAGACAAACTCACGCCATGACAATGTTGAAAGGAATTTTGGGATTACTTAAACTAAAGCAGAAACTAAATCTCAAATAAAACAAGTCATTTTCAGAAAATACACCATTTACAGATTCTTACAACCAACTGAAACTAAAGCGAAACTGACCAGTAATAGAAATAAATAAAACATTACTGAGTGGAGATTCCAGCCACTGCAGGATCATCTCATCACACCAGCAACAGATGGTGCAAGCATTTTTACTAAAACAATTGAAATACGGCAGGTGTCGACAAACGGTACCCCAGTTTAAGAGGCGCTGCTTCCGAGTTGGGTTTGCGTAGCAGGCTAGCGTTAGCCAGCCCAGCAGTTTTCTCCTCTGGCTGAGATTTGACGACAGGAGCAGCGTGAGCCGAGGGTTTCTTAGCAGAACGCTTGATCCTCTCCTCCAACATGCTCATGTCCTTTTCTGACAACTTGAGGAGAAAGAAACGCTTAAAATACACATACCAACGTTCGGTCAAAAAAAAAATAAAAAAATCAAATTTACAAACATCTGGCAAGCACAGTAACGAACAGAGCAAGTATTAGACCATCGAATTAGGTTTTGCAGGGTGTACAGTATAGTGGTATAGTTGCAACCGAATAAAAGGCGTATGAAGTAACGCAGTAAAGTACCTGTCCGATGAGTTTGTAAACTTGCTCTCCACAGACGTTATAAGCTGCCACGACTGTGTTCAGAGCGGCATTACGAACAGCAGTGTCTCGGTCGCCGATGTGAACTGCAATTTCGTGCAGGGATTTCGCCGCCGTCTGCTGGAAGACAGACATTCCAGACAGTCCCACGAGACAGCACAGCTCCTCCAGACACTCTGCAGGTTACAGCGTCAAGTACAGTTAAATCGACGGGTTCATTGTTTCTAAAAAGCTGAACGAGCTTAAAAAGGACCAATTTAAATAATTAAACTGTGGTTAACGAACATCATACAGTTAACTGTTATTTTAGCAAAACAAATAAAAAAACCTTAAAACAGAATTACATGACTAATTAGGAAAATCTCATTTACAAGCTAATGAAAATGAGTATGCTCTGACAGTGCAGGTACTTTCCCTTTGGTTGCTTTATGAAACAACTCCTGAGCGATAAGCAGGAAAAGCAGCTGCATTCTGAAGTGTCCGTAATTAACACCAGTTACGCAATATACTGTGATAATCGTCTGTGTGGAGAACATCGGCGCAGGCCTACTCTGAACAAAACCCTCAGAGCCGAGTGCGCTGATGTAGTGGGAATTTGCTCACCAGCTCTCTGTTTGGAGTTTTTGGACTTGGCGCCGTCCATGAGGAAAGGGAAGACTCTGCTAGCCGGGTAAACTTTGCGCAAAAGGCTAAAGATGCTGCGCACATCTTTACGCACCACATCCTTTGGCTCGCCCATCTGAAAACAAAGGATTCAACCCCTGTTGACCATTCACTATGAAATAAGGCAACAATTTGATGGCATGAATAAAAGCCACTACATTATCTTTCTATAGAATAATCTCAGTTTTACACATGGATATTAGTTTCAATTTTTTTATTGGAACAATTTGGTACAAGATTAAAAGTGTGCACACACACAATGCCCCCTTCACCCCAAACGTAATCAAACTAAGACATTATATATGGTGTCTGAAGTTCGCGTCTATAAGGGTAAATGTAGCCAACAAGTCAGGGACGCTTATAGCCTCTAGATTAGCATCGTCTAAAGTCATCGCAAAAACTCTCCTCTAAAGACAGTCTGGCTCAGTAATATCATTTGTACACAAATATTTTCATAAAATAACTGCTCAGTATTAACACACAAAAAAAAACCTGAAACGGTCCAAGTCATCATTTAAAGTAGAAGTCCGTTGTCAAACTTTAGGCCACACCCCCAACCCAAAGACCCATGCTGGTGTGGCGTGACGCCAAACTACGTGCTGAGGAAGGAGGTACACCTCAGGAAAAGAGAAGTTTGACCAAATTTGAATTAGCACAGATGCTAAAGTGTGCGTCAAGGCTCTCCTACCTTTAGGATGAGGTAAGGGATGAACGATGTGGCTTCATGCTCAGTGAGATGGTAGTCCTGGTTACTGAGAGTCACCAAGAGGAGCTTGAGATACTCCAGAGCCTTCATCAGCACGCTGGTGTTCGTATCAAAGAAGCGCAGGGTGAACCACTTCAGGATCAGATCCAAACAGCTCACCGTGGACTCTGACTCCACCTCCAGGTGCTAACAAAAAACCAACATATTATGTAGTAGCCATGTTGCTTCTCTGTACTGTAGGATTGGGACAACGTAGCAGCAGAACTGCCACCATTTTAAAGCGACAGTGCATTGGATTTGTTATTAAAAACAAAAGGGGGAGAAGAGTTGGAGAGAGTCAGGGGAGAAAATAAAATACTGTGATATAATATTTGAGCTGCTGTGAGTCGCCCTGACAAGGGGTGTCGGGTCAGATTTGGCCCGGAATTTGGTACAGGGATTTTGTACACATGCGTCATACGCCAGCTCAGATACGTCAAAACGCACCATGTCCTACCCTAGGCACGAAAGAAGTCCTGCTACATGGTGACAGGCGAGAGCCAGCAGCCAATCAGGGGAGTGAGAGAGTCCGATATAAGGATTTAGAGGTGATTGAGGTTTAGCTTTTTTTCCTGCTGAACAAAATGTATTTATTTGTTGGGTGGGAAGCTAATGAATGACAAACATTTATTCTCGCTGTGGAATTTATCGTGAGAGTTGTTTTAGTTAAAAAGATATATCACTGGCTAGTGGATAACGAGTTGCGTTTGGTGTGTTCTGTGATTTTTGTACTTCAAACCCTGTTACATCGCCCTGGGTGCGTGTGTGCATTTCATCCACTGATCTGCATCCTAGCTTCTGCGCTGCGTGGCCAACAGGAGAACACAAATCTGATCAAAATAGACAGATCGGACAGATAATACAGGTCACCGAGCGGTTCTGCACGAGCAGCGCGCTGTGAGATTACAGCGGCGCAACCCTTTGCCCTTCAACCACAGTGTACATTTTAGGCAAGCTAGCACGTTCTGTAATAAAGTTATTTTCATAATTCTGTAACTATTTAGGCATACTACTTCGTGCACATGTGGTTTGGGACACAGCCTTGAATTCTCACCGTGAACGTGTATTGACTTGGCACTCGCAGCCATGAGATCAATACGTGCAGTGGAGGACACAGCACAACCCACGTTACGGAAATATTCTTCCACAAATAGCTTGCAATTGCATTTTTCTACGAGAGGGGGCAAAATTCCACATTTACATCCAGCAGAGCTTCAAGAAGGAAATTGCGTCAGAAACGTAGCAAAACCTTGTAAGTTGTGCTCAAGCTGATATGGCAGAGGGGATTCAACTATTACATTAAGAACGATACTGAGGGAATGTTGACGAGGGTGAACTAAAAACAGGACTGGGACTCACCTCCATCATGGCACCGATTGCTTTAATGTGTTTTTGGAAATCCGAGTGGAAGAGGTCCTCCATCAGCCATTTAGCCACGCATGGAGCCATCTGAGTCTTCAGCTGATCAACAAACTCCTCACGCGGTGTTAAAAAGTTCCACTTCAACACCTGCAACACAAGCGCACCATACACACCTAAGTCAGGGGACAGGCATTAACGCACAGGAACATACTGGTGTGCATGTTAACATGGATTTGTGTCAGTTTTTGAAAGTGAGCCCTGTATAACTTCCCTTCATTCAGTTAAAGACCAATAGTAAACAGCGCGGTCCAATTTTCATGATCCGACTGAGGCCCCAATATTTGAGGGCGCATGCAGGATCTAATCTGGGCTCGTTTGGTGGAGGTCTTCATAATCGCAGGTTTAATTTCCAGGCGAAATCCTTCAGAACCGTGGATCAATTGTAGAACAATTAAATCTGCCTTGTTACCAAGGTTGCTTATCATTTAAGAAAACATTGCTAAAAAGTTCCACCTTTTCTCTCCGAGCGACGCAAAAACACAAACTGATCCATGCATTTATGACTGGCAGAATTATTGGATGATATATACATTAAGCTTGGAACACTATTAAAAACACATTTGAAAATATAGCATTTAATTGAAAGTATTTCCTCTGTTTTGGTATTTGTATTTTCATTTTAATTAGTTTATTTAATTTAAAACTGATTTTTTTATGCTCATCTTTTATATTTTTTCCCTTTGCTTATTTCACTTCATGCATTTTATTTTTAATATATCGTTTAATTTTTTTACTACTTGGTTGTACAGCACGGTTGTAAACGAAGACTCAATCATGTGTGACACGGAGAAAACCGCACAGCTCATAGCTGAAACGTTATTTGAACGTAGATTTGATGTTTGTCGAGGGCACAAATATACAGTCAAGCTGGAAAGTCTGCACACCCCTTTCACCTTCTCCACGCTTCATTACATTACAGACTATTCTACAGTAGACCGAGTTCATTTCTTGCCTCAAACATCTACACACAATAGCCAATAATGACGAAGTGAAAACAGGTTGTTAGAAAATATGCAATGTTATTT
>JAOUQW010000004.1:19841693-19858531 GCA_028565825.1 Olivaichthys viedmensis
TTAAATACCCGCCTGTGTCCGTCCTGTATTGTCTCCTGTTGTTTGTGTGTCAGCACACCTGTCGCGGTGTGCTTAGTATGTAAGTTTAAACTTTTTATGTTTATAAGTCAATAAATGTTGTTTGTTAAAAGTGGCTTCGTGCTTCGTCCGCGCACCCCCGGAAAAACATCATGACAGAACAGGAGACCGGAAAAAAGGACGCAACGAACCACTCCCGAGATCATGCGCTGAAGGAGATCAGTGTCGAGCTCGCGGAGCTCCAGCGAGAGGGGGAAGCCGAGTGCTGGCTCCCCACCGGCGCTGAGTGCCTGGAGAGGCAGGAGCGGATTGACCGCCTGGCCGCCCGCATAGCGGCAATGGTCGTGGTGCAACTGCCCGGATCGTCCCCCTCTTAGGAGTGGAGGGGGGAGAATTCGCTGGAAATTTTTTTGGGGGGGGCTAGTAACGGCCGCAGTAGGCGTGGCCGAGGCCGTCCCGGACTCCGCAGTAGGCGTGGCCGAGGCCCCTGACGCCGCAGGAGGCGTGATTGAGCCCTCGGACGCCACAGCAGGCGTGGCCGAGCCCGCGGGTGCCGCAGTAGGCGTGGCCGAGGCCATCCCGGACGCCACAGTAGGCGTGGCCGAGCCCTCGGACGCCGCAGGAGGCGTGACCGAGCCCTCGGGCGCCGCAGGAGGCATGGCCGAGCCCTCGGAAGCCACAGGAGGCGTGGCAGAGTCCCCTAACGCCGCGGAGGGTGGCTCCCGGGTGTCTGACTTTGCCCTGCCTCCAGCCCCCAGGGAGGACATCATAGCGCCGGGCTTCGAGGACGACGACGTTCCTCTGCCCCCCGAGAAAGGGGAGGACATCATAGCGCCGCCCCCGGGTTTCGGGGACGACGACGTTCCTCCGCCCCCCGAGCAAGGGGAAGATGTCATAGCGCCGCCCCCGGGCTACGGGCAAGACGACGTTCCTCCGCCCCCCGAGCAAGGGGAGGAAATCATAGCGCCGCCCCCGGGCTTCGGGGAAGACGACGATCCTCCGAACCCCGAGCAAGACGTGGACTGGCTGACGGCGCTCTTGCTCTCCCTGGGGGAGACACCCAGGGGCCTCCAGACACCGCGGTGGGTGGCCCCTGGGTGTCCGTTGACGCCGCCGCCGAGGACGTCAGCGCTCTGCCCCCGCGCTTCGGGAATGGCAAAGCCTCTCGGCCTCCAGACACCGCGGTGGGTGACCCCCAGGTGTCCGTCGCCAGGGACGGCTGCATCCAGCCTCCGGGCCTCCACCCGGACAGGGACATGGGCCCCATGGGCCCGGGCCCCCCGGACTGCCTTTGGAGGGCACGACTGTGCGCGTGACATAGCGTGGCGGTAGCTAGGGCAACGGCGCACCATGCGCGTTTGTTTATGTTGTGTTCCCTCGTCTGTGTCACGTGAGTCATGTTAAGTGTTCCCAGCTGTTTCTTGTTCGTTCTTTGATTTCTAAGTGTTAAAATACCCGCCTGTGTCCGTCCCGTATTGTCTCCTGTTGTTTGTGTTTTAGCACACCTGTCGCGGTGTGCTTAGTTCGTATGTTTAAAAGTGAAATAAATATGTTGTTTCGTGAGAGTGGCTTCGTAATTGTGTCCGCACCCGCGCACCTGCAGCACTTTGTGACATATTACAGCTAATTTATTACAATTATACACATCTGATTAAATAAACCTTTCAGTAGTGTCTCAATTCACATGTTTCCAACCTGGGTTTAATTCACTTTTAGTGTTTAGAAATCCTTATATAAATCTTTTTTTTTTTTTACTTACAGTTTGGAAATATTACGGAAGCCCTGAAAGGTAAAAAAAAAAAAAAAAAAAAAGTTTGTTCCAGAGTAAAATTTCTACTTTTTTTTTTATTGTGTAAAGAAACCATTTTAGTAGCCATGAAAAAAAAATGTTTTAAATCCCCCTAGAAGCGTAACATATGGAAGAAAAAAATAACAGGTGTCAGTGAAACTCCTTTAAAGTGAAGATACATCTACTTCTTAACCCAGGGTTTTCTGACTTTCTGGTAGTCCAATTCCCTGACCATCAGAGGGCTATGAAATATTAGAGGCTCATACAGCAACTCTAAGCTTTTTAATGTGTTATTATGAAAAGCAAGGCTTGGGGATCTGGTGTTGGAGATGGTAAATAGAAATCTGCACACTTGTGCTAGCCAGCCATCAATATCTAGTGATACTCAATATCTAGTGATACTCAAAAAAAAAAAATGATTGTGCATTGTTTGCTTGAGATTGAAACCATGGATGTGTGAGGCATCACCTCAATAACACTTCTATATACTTCTATACACCTCTGTGCAAACTCTTTTGTGGGGAAGTCATTACTGGAATCAATACTGCATTTAGAAAAGGACGATCTTTCCTGATAGGAGGTAGCTGGTGCAATTGAATGCATCCCCATCATTGTGTGGTGAATCTCAGCAGTTTCCCAGCTGGTGACTCTTATCAGGACCGATTTAAAGAGAAACCCCCTAAAAGGATTCTCCACAACCTCAAAATCAGGATGGGTTATCTCAAAAGCAGTCAATTGAATGGAAAGCCATTACAATTATCATATCACTGCTAGTTTTCGATTTTCTCTGGCCTCAGAGTGAAAAAAAGGGTGACAGAAGAATGTCCTCATTCCAAACAAACAGGAGGACAAGGTTGAAGCCATTACATGGTGACTGGTTATCGACTGCTTGTTTCACGTATTGTCAACAGAAATGGAGCTGAGAAAATATTTTACCTCCAGCGTTTGTGGCCTTGAGATAAACTCAAGATTATTACAGTAGCTTTTTACTTCTTTTGGCAATAAACAGATGCTCAATAATAAAACTCATGTAACTTTTGGAAAGGTTGAATGTGGAGGTTGTTTGTTTCCCCCATCTATTGCCAACTCCGCCAGTCTCCAGATGCATCACGACCTGCTCTGAACACTTCTGATTGTGTAATGAGCTGTTAATTACAAACAGTAGCAGCTCCATTCAGTCCAGCTGCTAATATCACCTTGGCAGAGAGATGTATAGCAGCCCAGCAGCACCACAGACAAAACTACAACAATACTTCATCTGGTCACATACTGCAGGCTGCTTATTCCTTCTTTTACTTCGTAAGTGTATTGGCGCACTCAATGTTTTTTCTGTGCCTGTGCTGTAGCATGAAGAGCCATAAGAGTGAAATGCTTCAACAGGTGTGAACATTATTTTGCTGATCGGATTTCGCAATATCATGTTCCTGTTTGCTGTGTGTTGAAACTGGAGCCAAGAACTCTATGATAAAGTGGAACGAATCCCATATGTGCAAATGTGACATTTCTATTATGGGCCTGTACGACATGCAGCTCTTTTCAGTCTATGGATTCCATAACAGTAGCAGTGTAGTTTAGCTTTTCTGGTTTTAAATGTAATTTAAATGTAAAAAGAGATTGTAATTATTACTTTGGCAGTATAACTTAGAATTGGGAATGGAGCGAGGGGTCATAAATGCTCCATTATGATTTGAAACCTTTAATTCATACTTATTGCAATATACAAGCTGAATATGATATTTTATTGGCATCCATGTGAATTTTAAAAGAGGCTGAATACAAGAAAAGCAACAGCCCTCTGCATAGTACAGTCAGGATTTTAATCTTTTTTTTTATCTCCTAGCTTTAGTGAATGTGGTATTTCTTTGAATCATGTTCTCCATATTTAAGCATTCAAACAGATATTATTTCTGATGTTTTATCCTCATTTGCTGCTTCTTTAACTTCTAACACCACTTTGCATGTGATTCATTTTTACCAAGGTTGACTCTGTGTGTGACTGGTAGGTTACTGGTAAAGTGTTATAAAAAACATTCCAACTTATAAAGGCTTTTTTTCCCCCATTATGCTACAGCTTTTTTTTAAACACAGCAGTGTTGTGTTGTTGAGTGAGTATTTATAAGTCTTATTAATTAGATTTTTAATTAATTTCCAAGATGGCAACTAACAGTGATAACAAAAGTAGGGGTTTCTAATGGTATTATTCAACCGAGTCTGGTAATTAGATTTGGGTTCTGTGGTCGGCGGGGGAAGTGCGGGCAGTGGTTGTTACAGCTGTGTGGTGAACACGTGTATTACAGCCTGGATCAAACCACCTTTTCTACATTTCTCAGGTCAAACATCACATCTCATTTGATCACTCCGTCAAGCACAGCCCTTGAATTCGATTGGAAATACTCTGCTTCAGGTTTTAGTTTTTTTTAAACCCTTTTCAATGAATAAATCTAAGATTCTATCTGTTTTAGTTATTTTGTATATATTCTTCATGTGAAATGATTTGGTTCAGCCATCTTGGCAGCTTGATTTCCAGAAACCTTTAATACTCTGTGTGTATTTTCATTCTCTTAAGGCTGAAAATGTCATTATGCAGTTGTAAAGCATTTCTTATGGTTATTGAACCTGCAATCAGGTTAAATAGAATCTGTTCCATTAAACGTTGTAGGTATTAGTGCTTACTTGTTAAAGTATTTCCCTTTACTTGGTAGAAAAATTATATTCTGAGCTACTTGGAGAAGAACATTTCGTAACGTGGGTTGTACTCCACCTTCTCCACCACACGGATTAATCTGAAGGCTGCGAGAGGCAAGTAATACACATTCAGAGAAAATTCAGGGCTGCATCCCAAACCACTTTCTGCAAACTAAATAGTATGCTTATAGTATTGACAACATTGGTTCCACTCATTAGCTCATACTATTTACTATGATGGTATACAGTTTGGGACGTGGCTTAAACTGGAGGCTGTAATTTTCTGCTGCTGTTATTGTCTCCTCAGTATAACAGAAATATAATGAGAATTAAACCTTTATTGTGCACATTAATGTGACTGGCATAGTTAATGAGTATAAGCAAACCCTCCTTTAGCAAAGCTTGTCTTTTAGTCGCACAGTTACAAAAGCTGGTTAGCTCACTACCATGGGCTATTTGTGCTCTCTGCAAGTCTCTGTGTGTCTTCAAGGCCGATGGTAGCTAGCTATTTGGCTTTGTTAAAGGGGATAGACTTATCTCTGTTATGATCCATCAGCACGCTGCTCAAGAGGGCCTGCAGAGTGAGTTTACATGCTGTTCGTGGGTCTCCATGTGTCTCTGAGGCTGATGGTAGTGAGCTACCTAGCTCAAAGACAAGGCCTTGTTGAAGGGGAAAGCCTTCTCTGTTATGATGCCTGTGGATTTGTGTAAAGCTTTATTGGTAATTTTTGGGTGGGTCCTTGTCCGTACTTTTTTCGGGCATGATGACGTAGGACGTATCTGAGCTGGCATTTGAAGTGTGCATTCAAAATTCTATAAAAGTCTATAACCACAGCACCCAGACTAACAAACTACTATATCTATAATAATAGCTTGTTTATTATTTGAGCAAGAAGACAACAGTAGATTTAACACAATAACATTGCATACCACTTTGTGGGACAATTATTTAAGGGAACTATGAGAATAATATCTGTCACTCATTAGTCATGTGCAGCTCTCCTTTTGGTGCACAATCTGTTAGGTGACTGTTTGCCCCACACTTTTGTTTCTAAATGGCACTGAATAAATGGGAGGATGCAAGTGCGGGCTTGGAATTCTTGGGCAGGAGTCGGAGAGTTTCAAAGGGTTTGGCAGAAGAGTGGTTGAGGAACAGGCGTTGGGTCGAGCGATCTGCAGGCAGGGTATCGGAGACACAGGCAGGTTCGGGAGTAGATATATCCAGTCGGGGGTCATACATGAGAAGGCAGTCCGAAAGTTGCTTGGCACGTTCGTCAACATAGGAGCAATACTTCGCACTGAGGTGAGTGTGGAGGAGGTATTTATGGAGGGAGTGCAAGGGCATGCAGGTGAGCGTGATTACTGAGATGAGCTTGTGACAGGTGAAAGTGATCAGAAGCCGGGAGAAGCGGAACGTGGAAGTACGCGTGCTCCCCCGCCCCGTGCCGTTTGTTGCTGTGGCAGATCATGTGGATTGTGATCCCTTGTTATCGGTGTGGATGTGACACTTTCAGCACTGTATAATTAATAGCCTGTGTCTGTGTGAGATAATCCATCTAGATCTAAATCCATGTTTCAGTTAAGCTGCTTTGTGACAATGTCTATTGTTAAAAGCCCTATACAAATAAAACTAAATTGAATTGAATAATGTGTAATTGAATAATCCTTCATTATTGGTAGATCACAAGACTCAGAGAATCAGTGCTATTTAATTGATGGCTCATGGTGTTAGAGTCCTGATGTTCTTTGTGATTAATTTGATATCATCCATTATGATATTAATGCAATTCTTACAATATTAATTTTATTTTCTGTTATACATTAAACATTGTAAATAACAGTAAAATGTCTCTAACTTCTGAGTTCCTCCACCTTTATATAAAAGGGTTAATTCTAGAACCCTAAAGGTTTGGGGAACCCTTAAGTTATATGCAGAACCCTACAATAGTTTCCCTTTCAGAAATGGTTCCAAGTAGAACCCCTTTGGGAAGCTTAGAACTCTTAACTATTGGAGCTAAATTAAACCACAGAGAACCTCACTGTGTTTCTACATTATTAGAGATAAAGTTGGGGGCGTTTAATTAAATGCAGTGTACTTATACCATATTACTGAGAGGGTGTGATTGGGGATCTGGGCAATGAAAATGGATTTATTATATTGTAGGTTAACTTTAATGTGATCTTTACACATAGATGTTGTGCAGGACGACATTGACCTCCTCTAAGACTTTATTAATTGGCGTCAACTTCAATCCTGTCACACATTTTAAGCACATGATTCACTTAGAAAAAGAAAATTACATACTACCATTGTGATGCGCAGATGGCGCAGGTTTTAATTTGATTGTAAAATACATACTGTTAGACTGACGTTGTGTCAGGTATGGCTTTCTCTTGGGCTAAATTAATTATTATAGCTTTCCTTTGTTTGTGGCTTGGAGGGTGCAGCCCAAAAAAAATGGTTAAGAAAAATGGCTTTTATAAAAGGTATTTTATGTCTCGTGTAATTCTACTGTCCCTGAGCCATGCTGCAGATCTGTGATTTGCTGCTGTAATCACAAAGCGTGTAAGAAATGTAAAGTCCTGGGACTCACTGACATGCCAACCCTCCCTAGTTTGTTGTATAGTATTGTTATTGTTTGCACACACCTGAGATCTGCTGTGTTTAAGGTTCTGGAGGGATGGTAATGGCATCTTCTGGGTTATCAAGTGGGCACCTTCCTTCCTCAATGTTTCATTAATGAGCCCACTAAATCTCCAGAGGGTTCAGCTCTGAGGCTTGGCGTCCCAGGTTCATTTGATGCCTGGGGCCAAGGAGGGGTCCTTTCTCTTCATCCACAGCCACTGGCTGCTCTTCTCAGCAGCTTTGGAGAGGGCTTTGATGGATTGACGATGGGCCTGACCTCGCAATCCCCATCCTGTGCAGCCTACCTCTACTGGACGGATCCTAACTCTCCAGCCATGTTGTTCATCATCTACTGCGAGCTCATGCATACTTAAGCCTCTTGCATTCATAGGCCTCATCCACAGAATCTTTCCAGGGCACTGTAAGCTCTATGATGTACGAGAAGGAGGATCACAGCACGAGGTCTGGCCTGAGGTTTGTTAAGGTGGGAAACAGAGCTTCTGGCCCAGGTCAGCCAGCATTTTCCAATCCCGTGCTGCGCCCAGTTGCCCGGTCTCTGGTGTAGGTGTAAGGAGCTTGAAATGATTCTGTCCTTCCCTGACAAATGTTAAAGGAGGTGGTTTACAGGTCGGAGGGGTAGGTAGTGTGTTGTTGTTCATCCGCCGTGTTTCCAACACTGCTGCAAGACATGTGAGCCCCTTGTTGTGCCGCCAGTTGTATCGGGCTTGTGTTTGGCTTGTCTTGCAGCAGACCACAATGTGTTTCAGTGTTGCTGGGGATGGGCAGAGGGGGCATGTTGGATCTTCGCCGTACCATTGGCTGAGGTTTTTGGGAGATGGCAGGACATTATATGTGGGTCTAATGATGAAGCTAGATCTAAATGCTTCCATGTCCCACAGATCTTTTCAAGAGATCTTCCTCTTCTCTACTCCCTCCTATCTCATCCATTGCCCCTGTCTCTGCCTGGGCGACAGCTTTTGTGCACATTGTTTCCTGCTCTTGTCAACGCACTTGTACCTTGTACCAGCATGTCTTATTGGCTACAAAGCCGAGCCCTCCCCTCCATTGCTGCACTTGGCTAACAATGTCTTTGTGATGATTTTGCCAGCTGAGTTGCCTCTGCTGGTGTCCACTTCCTCCTGGTTGCCATAGTGGTTACAAGTAGATCACAGGACTCTGTCAGCATCATCACCAGCCTTACTTTGGTGCACTTATATTCCTCTGAAAGACTGGTAATGGGTAGCTCTAGGATGTGTAGAATATGTAAGCATTGTGCAATATGTGGAATAGGCAGATCTGACGTGCACGCCTGGAGGAATGCAATTCCACAGCTGACTGAATATGCCAAGAGGGATGTGTCAGAGAGACTCTCCGGCACCATCTAATATAAAAAATATATGTGTATATATGCCATAACAGTATATGTTCATGTCATGTCTGGTATCATTTTACAAAATATTTCATGGCAGACAGTGTGGTGAACTCAACATTAATATACCGAATCAAGAAATAGCATCCACAGAATATATTTGTACACTTGGTCCCATGGACCCTCAGCCCTGCAGGGGGGCGTGCACACACACACCTTATCAACTCAAAGAGAGTATCCTTGTCACCCAAATAATCAAAGGTTGCCTGCTTCCCCAAAGGAGGGGGCACATCCTGGTCGTATAATTGATTATCTGTTAGACTCGTCCTGTGGTAAATCTTGTACCAGCCAGCCATTTTATAACCCTGGTCCAAAACTTCAATGTCTGTTCGGGATATATATAGTATTGCTAAATGTGAGTTAAAAAAAGTTATTTTTTTCTGTTGCTCTCCGACTTCCATCTTGTGACACACTCTGCATCCAATATCAACATGAAGTCTGCTTTGTAAGTGATCTTTACTTTGTAGGTACTTTGATGTTAGTATATTGTAGAATAATAAATTTGTTTAATGGATGAATGCATCAAGCTTCATAACTTACACGTTGATCGATACATGTTGGGATTTGATGCCCAACCTCTGAGATTTAAACTTTGATTTTATCGATACACATTGAGATTTGATGCCCAACCTCTGAGATCAAAACTTTGATTTAATCGATACACGTTGGATTTTGAAGCCCAACCTCTGAGATCGAATAAAGTAACAGTTAAAAGCCCTCATGGTTTCACTCGAGAGATTCCTAAGGATAAGCATACGTAACGCAGAGTGGGAGAGAGTATACTAATCATATATATTATAAAAATATAATCCTAGTGACTAACTGTGGTGTTTGGGATCCGTCATATTGATATTATATTTTGGAGTCAGATAATTTAAAGTAGTATAAACATGCATTAAAACCTTCGCCCACATCCTAATTTTCGTTGTTGGTTCTAGGATAGCGGAGAGCGTAACCTAACTTAGTCAGATGAGCGATTAAGCCATATGTTTCTCCAGTTTGTTTTATTTTTTCAATGTCCTTAAGACACGCGTTATACCAATGCCTCAGGCTCTTGACAGGCATCTCAACCATCGTTGAAAGTGATTCAATGCCGATGTGAAACAGCTTTCCTTTGATGATGGAAATGCTTCTGGACTTATTCGGTTTGATCTTCATGCAAGCTAGTTCAATGTTTTTCTGAAGCTTTCTCAGAAGCTGTATGGTGCATGCCCTAGTTGTAGTGAGTAATGTTAGGTCATTCATATAGGCTCTGATGGGAGGAAGCCTTAAGCCAGGCTTTATCCGCTCTCCACCAGCCACCTTGAAGATCTTAAAATTACCTCCATTACCATCATGACTAGAGGGAAAATTGTGCAACCTGCCATGATTCCCATTTCCAGACGTTGCCACACAGTGGTGTAGTCTCGCGTAGTTACACACAGCTGGACATCATGGAAGTAGGCCTGGACAAGGTTTGTGATGGTCTCTGGAACATTAAAGTATTCAAACGCAGTCCAGAGGAAGTTGTTGAAGAGAAGAGAAGATACTGACGTGTGGAGAGAAGAGTGTTCTCATGGGTGTCTGTGTGTATGTGTGACAGAGAAGTGTGTGTATGTGTACGTGATGAAGAGGGTAAGAAGGGGAGAGTTTACAGTCTCAGGTGTTTACTCTTGCTTTCCGCTCTTTAGAGATCTGACATTGAGCAGCAATAAACTTCATCCTGCCTGCTCACTTGATTCACTGATCAGAGCAGCAGATCCTCCTCTCTCTCTTGGATCTGAGGGCAGGTGTGATTTGGCAGTAAGTTTGACCACCAGAGAACCTGTAGTTAGTGACAGGGTCTCTTTTACACACACCTCAAACTCTGGGATTCAAACTGTGTGTGAGGTGAAGCATTGTGAGAGAGATAGACAGGACAGCTGGCACCTCAGATTAGAAAACCCCAATGGAAAGAGATTTTGCTGTTAGCAACACAACAAAAGGAGAAAGTGGAAATGAGAGAGAATGATCTAGAGATATGGGTGATGAGATTCAGATAAAGATTATTGGAATGGGAGGGAGGAACAGCTCAGTGAGCAGAGAAGAGGATGATGGGAGCAGAACAGTTAGGAGAGATGGCAAAACAATCTGAGGAGTGAAAGGAGCCTTTCAGATGGGCAGAAGTCCTGACTTATAGAGAAGGAAACAATGCTACATTACTGTAGGTGAATGCGCTTGACGAACCAAAATATTACCAAAATATGGTGTGCTACCCAATAAACAGGTTGGACTTACTGACAGTCCAATATGTTTTATTCATGAGCCCTCAATATAACATCAGAAGCTTTTGGCCATCATTTTTATATTTGATGACTGTTACATCTGTAAGCAGAGGTGAAAGAGAGATATCATTATACATATGTATCACAACTACGGCCCGGGATCCAGAACTCCATTTCCCACAATGCCCCTTCATCACATGACACCTCACCTGACTCACTTCCTCATTCACAATATCCCAACTTCTGATCACGTACACCTGTCCCTCATTACACCTCACCCTATTTAAACAGGAAATGCCAATACGTCACTGCGAAGTCTTGCGCCTGTGTACAGTGACAATTCCAAGCGGTATTCTGATTGAGATTCATGTGTTTGACCTGTTTTGTTTACCTGATTACCTGGCCTTTGTCTCTACTGTGTTGTTTGCCGATCGCCTGAGCTTTGCCGGTGACCGGACTTTGATTCTGTCTAACCCATTTCATCTGTCTGCCAGTGAATCTGCTAATAAACCCTGCATTTGTATCCAAACCAGCGTGCTTTGTAACAGTTATTAAGTTATGCGAAACATCACAGGTGTGCCGTCAGCATGCTTTAAGACAATTTGTGTCCCGTGATCACATACAAGATCCGTGTGATGTTGACTGACATGACACGGATCTTGTATGTGATCACAGGACACATCCATGGCATGATAAAAATAAAAAATAAAATAAAAAACAGTCAGGTTCATGAAATATGTCAAATCCAATCAGATACCTGTCCAGCATCAGTTTAATACTGTTTTATTCATTTAATATGCTTTTTTCAGCAAGGAGACACGAATACAAAACTTGTATATAATTGTATATGATACGGAAATGCCATGTCCCTGAATAGAAACCCTGTGGTGTTTTAGAGTATCGCTTTCTAATGGAAGCGGTGTTGCTGCTATGAATAGAAAATATACTTTAAGAAACAGACGGTGACAGGCTGATACTGCATTTCGTGATTCGGTACACAGCAGGGCCTCAGACCTCAAAACAAGAAGTTTTGATACCCGCTATGCCAATCATTCTGTGCTTTGCAGCATTTGCAACGTCAAAGCTCTGAGCTCCTGTTGTCGGGAATTCCATGCATGCAGTGAACCATGAGCACACAGTGTCGTGCGTGTGCACGCTTGTCCCTGTCCCAGAACAGCAGGCATTTATTACAAGCCCGAAAAGTAAACATTCGTACAATTCAAAGGCAATAGCTATAAATAGAATACACTAAGGGAGGAGGATGTCTAAAAAAATAAAGCAGTCACCTTGAAGCCAGAATCACTTTCCTTTTCAGCACATAATTTGGTATCACACCCCACGAGCATCAGACTCAAGTAGGAGGTGTGGCAAAATGATACGTTGGAGATGACTTGGATTATAATATAGTTCCAATATGATTTCTATATTTATTTTGTTAAAACACACTGACTTATTCTGCTATTTTATAAAATTGTATGTACAAATGATATTATTTGAGACAATGTCTTTTGAGGCCAGTGTATGATGATTTAAACAAGCAGTTTGCACAATGCTGAACTGGAGGCTACAAGCTATTCCTACTGGTTAGCTACATTATCTGGCTAGTCTTGTAGCTGGAATGCAAAGTTAAGAAGCAAATAGACACCAAACATGTCTTGGCTGATCAACTACATTTGGAGTAAGGTGGACCTTGCATTTTTAACGATTAACGCCTGATATTGACGCAGTACACTTCTCTGTGCGTTATGCGTCCTTACTGCTTTCAGCCTATAGGAACACACAAATTTACAGTTAAATTAGTAAAGAATGATAAAAATCACAAAATTGTATCAGTTCTCAGTAGTGGACTTGGACTTCTGTACTGTAATGTATGTAATAGTCAAAACGATAAGCGATTAATCACAGCAGTAGGGCGTAAAATACAGAAAGACAGTGTGGTATAGGGTGGATTTCTATTAATATTGTTTCCAGATCAAAAGGGCATGGTGACAGAAACAAGATCCAACTGAAATAAGCTTAGGCAACATGTGTGCTTCAAGTTTCCAACTGTGTGTGATGAGTTTACAGAAGGTAAAAGTCAATGTCAGAAAGAGTTATGAAATGGGAGGGCGTGTGGAATCAGGCCAAGGGGAAATATCTGACCACAGGCGCCAGCAACGGAACTGAGCCAGGCACCTGTCACACACACACACACACACACACACACACACACACACACACACACACACACACACACCGTTCTCACTCCACTTTCCACCACTTTTCTGAAAAGTGCTTCCCATCACGATCACTTCCTGTCATCTTTTCTCTGCTCCTCAGTGCTAAAATCTGAGCGTATGGCTGTAATCACATTTATCACATTTCTAAACTGAATTATGGGTTTTGTATTTCTGCGCTTTACTGAAACCCTGAAGTGTGTGATGGCTCTCTCGCTTGCTCTCCAAATGTTTTTACCGGTTTTATGTTGCAAAGCTACAAACGAGTGAACAAGAGCCGGAAGTCTGGCAGCTTATGGACATGCAATTTAACTAGCAACCCTTTTATCATGGTTTATGATATAATCACAATATTGTGTCTATCTGTTTCTCTCTGTTTCTCTGTGTTTATCGGTTTCTCTGCGTTTCTATGTTTATCGGTTTATCTGCATTTCTCTGTTTATCTGTGTTTATCTGTTTATCGGTTTATCTGCGTTTCTCTGTTTATCTGTTTATCTGCATTTCTCTGTTTATCTGTGTTTATCTGTTTATCGGTTTATCTGCGTTTCTCTGTTTATCGGTTTATCGGTTTATCTGCGTTTCTCTGTTTATCTGTTTATCTGTTTATCTGTTTATCGGTTTATCTGCGTTTCTCTGTTTATCGGTTTATCTGCGTTTCTCTGCGTTTCTCTGTTTATCTGTTTATCGGTTTATCTGCGTTTCTCTGTTTATCTGCGTTTCTCTGTTTATCTGCGTTTCTCTGTTTATCGGTTTCTCTGTTTATCGGTTTATCTGTGTTTATCTGTTTATCGGTTTATCTGCGTTTCTATGTTTATCGGTTTATCTGCATTTCTCTGTTTATCTGCGTTTATCTGTTTATCTATTTATCTGCGTTTCTCTGTTTATCTGTTTATCGGTTTATCTGCATTTCTCTGTTTATCTGCGTTTCTCTGTTTATCTGTTTATCTGTGTTTATCTGTTTATCGGTTTATCTGTGTTTCTCTGTTTATCTGTTTATCTGCGTTTATCTGTTTATCGGTTTATCTGCGTTTCTCTGTTTATCGGTTTATCTGCATTTATCGGTTTATCTGTGTTTATGTGTCTATCTGTGTTTATCTGTTTATCTGTGTTTATCTGTTTATCTGTGTTTCTCTGCGTTTAATGGAGTTATGAAATAACTGAAGTTTGGGAGAAAGACCACGCCTGAAGCTTCTTCCTATCCATTTTCTTATGAATTCAGATCTCTCCCCCTCCTCTGCTCGTGACTGAGTTTCCGCATGACGCGGCCTTGCTCCGTCCGCACTGAATGCAAACGCTTCCGTTCGTATCAAATGTTTCTTCGCTTACCTCGGAAATCAATATCGGTGCATCACGAGGAGCTTCCTACCGTCGGCACTTGCCAATCTTCCCTGCTCGATACCTTCGCGCAGCACCACGTCCTAGCCAGCCATCGCTCTCATTAGCTCCATACGTGTCTAGGTAACCAAGCTTGCTTGATTCCTCATCTCAGCACTGCTTTCCGCATTTCTAACTCAACCGGCGCCAAGGCTAAGAAAAATGTAAAGAAAAAGGGAATTCTGCTCAATCGTTCTGCACGCAAATGTCATTAAAACGTAATTGTTTCCATTCTACTTTGGTGCCGTACACGCTAAACAACACTGGGCCTCAATCAGCACGTATCAGCGAGACGACTTCCGCAGCGACACTCCCACAGTAATACAACGCTGCCGGACCGACACGCCCAAAGAAGAAGAAGAAGAAGACTCTGAAGCAAGTACACCTATAGCTCAAGCAGAGAACAAGGAATCACTTTGCCACTTTGCAAGGGCCAATTACGTCACTATTCCGGCAAGGCCACAGCATGATAAAGCTCTCTACTTCTACAGTTTTAATGATATCACCTCACCACCCATACTCGTCTATGCATGTTCTTTGTCCTGCTCAGAATTCTCCAGAATCTGCATCCAGAATCACCCCCACAGTGTTACCCTTCTGACTCCCAATGATTCCTTTCTCATGATTTTAGCCCCTCTCTCACGATTTCAGCCCACCTCTGACTGCCGATGCCTCCACAGAGTCTCTATCTCAAGGACCAGCGACACCCTCACCCAGTCTCTCTCAAGGACTGCCGACGCCCTCACCCAGTCTGTCTTAAGGACCATCAATGCCCCCATCCAGTCTCTCTCTCATGGACCACCGACGCCCTCACCCAGTCTCTCTCTCAAGGACAACTGGTGCCCTGACTCAGTCTCTCTTAAGGACTACCGACACCATCACCTAGTTTCTCTCTCAAGGACCGCCGATGCCCTCACTCTCTCTCAAGGACCGCAGATGTCCCCACACAGTCTCTCTCTCAATGACCTCTGATGCCCTACTCAATCCTTCTCTCAAACCACACACACTCACTCAGTCTCTCTTTCTTGCAAGGATCACCGAAGACCTTACTCAGTCCCTCTTTCAAGGACCGCACCCCCTCCTACTCAGTCCCCCCCCCCCATTTCTCAAGGACCATCGACGCCCTCACTCTCTCTCAAGGACCGCAGATGTCCCCACCCAGTCTCTCTCCAACGACCTCTGATGACCCCACTCAATCTCTCTCTCAAGAACCACAGATACACTTACTCAGTCTCTCTCTCTCCTTTTCTTGAAAGGACCACCGACGCCCTTCTCTCTCAAGGACCGCACCCTCTACTACTCATTGTCTCTTCCCCTCTCTCTCCCTCTAGGATTGCAGCCACTCTTACTTAGACCCCACTCAGCCTCTCTCGCTCTCTCCCGGCCCGCAGTAGCTTTCACTCAGTCTCTCTCACTCTCAAGCTGCCAGACGCTCTCACTCAGGCTCTCCCGCAAGGATTACAGCCACTTTCTACATTGCCTTCCAGTTTCTCAGCCCCTTTCTAAACGACTGCACTCATTTACCTCGATCCCAACATCTCCTATTCATCCCAACTCCCTCCCCTATTCATCCCAACCTCCTCCCCTATTCATCCCAACCCTCCCCCACTCATCCCAACCCTCTTCACTCATCCCAACCCCTCCCCTACTCATCCCAACTCCCGCCCTCACTCATCCTGTTCACCCCCACCTCTCTCTCGTCCATCCCAACCCCTCACAACTTGCGGCTCCACCAGCTCCATTGTCTCCTGCAATCCCCCATCTCCTCAACATCCCTTCATCAGCCTATTTTGCTACACCAATGACGTCACCTAACACATGGACCTCTTGCAGAAATTGAGTTTAGTATCTCCTTCAACTTCAGACATGCATCCCTCTCTGACCCGCCAAAATTACCTTCTCGAGTCAGGCAAGCCCCAAACCCATGGGAGCCATACCCCATCATCTTCCTGCTTTTGGGGGGCTCCTAACACAGTAGAACAAACCACATCTGTGACCATAATGACATTTCTTTGCTACGACACCAACTCGAGTTTCTGCCTTCACCCTTCTATTCCATGAGTCAAATATGCTGCGATAAACTTCCTCAAGAAGGTCTTTCAGCGGATTCCTTCACACCTTCTCTAAAGACTTCCAGATCACAGTTCCACAGTCACTCTCCATACCATTTAGTTGAAGGTGTGGGCTGCACTCGCAAATCTGTGTTTCTCTGCCTTTCTCTGCGTTTATATGCATTTCGCTGCATTTATCTGCGTTTCTCTGCATTTATATACGCTTCTCTACGTTTATATACATTTCTCTGCATTTATATGCATTTCTGTGTTTATATATGTTTCTCTGCGTTTATATGCATTTATATACGTTTCTCTGCATGTATATGCATCCAAGATGGCGGCGCGGTAGCACGCAGCGGCCACTACGGGTCCAGAATATATGGTGCTTTTGTTACTTGTATCTC
>JAOUQW010000004.1:19858631-19872519 GCA_028565825.1 Olivaichthys viedmensis
GCAGACGAGCTGGTTTGAGTATTTCTAAAACTGCTGATCTCCTGGGATTTTCACACACAACAGTCTCTAGAGTTTACCTGTATGTAGCCTGTATATTAGCATGCACAGCGTGTTAACACCAGCACCTTCCACTCCTGAGAGAGGCCGTAAAAACTTCATGCATGGTGTAAATGTGACTCAAGTTCGCGCTGGTTCATCTCATAGAGAAACGCAGGGTGGTATATTAATTTGCATGATATTACCTGCTTAGCATAAGTATAAATCTATAATAGGCTTAACGAAAGTATTAGCTCGTAAATTCACAACCTGCTAAAGCAAAAGTTAACACCCTCCAAAACAGCATGGGCTAGTGACTATTCGTGGGTTTAGACATCACTTGTGTTGCGTATTAGCCTGTATAAGCATGCACAGTGTATAAATGTGACTCAAGGCAATGCTTCATACAGTCTCCGAAAACAATGCATGCTGCAGTCCAGATAAATCTTCGAAGCAATTTCTTCAATTTGCATTACATTAACATTACCTGCTTAGCATAAGGTGTTAGCCCATATAACAATGCAAACCATGTCAATGCAAAAGTTAAAGAAAGAAAGAATGCTTCTTTATTAACACACCCAAAACAGAACATTACACTTCCAACGAGAGGACCTAAAATCTCCATGCATCGTGTAACTGTATCTGCAGACTCCAGGCTCGTATAGATCGAATAAAAGATGGAGAAATGCTAGGGCTGGTTCTAGATATGGGGTTAGACATTACCTGATTGGAACATTAACCTGCATAAGCAGCTTGTTAACACAAGAAACGTGTGGTGTAGTGAAAATGCACAGCCTGCCAGAGAAAAAGGGTAACCCACCCAAAATACTTCTCAGAAAAGACCTTACGATGGTCCCCTGCACTGTGTAAATGGGACTCTGGGTATCTGTATGAAGCCAGCAGGTTCAAATAGATAACAGCCTGCCTTCAGTTTATGCAGTGACATTAATGCACTGAAAAGAAACAGCACTCCAGCACACAATAAAGAAAAGAAAAAAAAAAAGAAAAGCGCAGGTGCTAATCGATCCCACATAATCGATGTGCACTTTAGAAGGATAATGAATGGCCAGGGTTCCCCCAGTGCACGGGAGTCCCACAGCCACGCGGCTCACCTCCATATCTGGCCGAGCTGCAGGATGTGAACGACGGACTGGAAGAACCAGAGGCAGAAGGCGCACGGCGCCGAGCGCTTCTCGTTAGTCCTGGTGCTGTCGCTGTCCGCGGTGCTGAAATCGTGCACGACCCACCGGAAGCTGAACACCTGCACGGAGATGGAGCCGAGTGCCACGAAGAACAGCGTCAGGCCGAACCACCAGTAGTCGCGCCGCAGGTAGTAGTCGACGGAGAGCCACACGTCCGTGGCCACGTCGGCGAAATACACGGCCGCCGCGGCTACCAGCCACAGGCCGTCCCAGGCCACGTACCTCCGCCGCTCGCCGCCGAAGCGCAGGCACGTCGAGTCCTCGGGTCCGCAGCAGCGCGCCTCGCCGCGCGTGAAGTCCGTCTCGCCGCTGCCCGAGCCCGGCCGCGATCCAGGCGCGAGCCCCGGCACCGAGCCCGAGTGGTCCGAGTTCTGCAGGGGCGTGAACGCCACGTCGCTCTTCTTCATCTTCAGCACGCCGTCCGATTTGGCGGCCATCGCAGCGGCTTTCGTCAACGTCGTTCCCGTACTTCCCCTCTCTCTCTCTCTCTCTCTCTCGTGTTTTCCCCCCCACGTCCCTCCTGTCTTCCTCCTGTCTTCCCCCCTGGGCGGAGAGACGCTGGGGCTGGGCTGCGAGAGCTCCTCTTCCGCCAGCTACGGCGCCGCCTGCGCATCACAAAGCGCCGCTTCCTTTTCGGGAGCGCCTGCGAACCCGTGCGCTCGCCTTCCTCCTCCTCCTCCTCTTCCTCCTCCTCCTCCTCCTCCTCCTCCCCTCCGCTTAAAAGCATGACATCATCGCTTTGCCGCTTCTTCCTCCGGCATCATCATCACCGCGGTGAACAGCCTCACGGCTTCCCCACGCTCTGTAGATGGGGAACACTCTGCGGCATGCGTGCAATAGTTCTTTCTTTTTTTTTGGTTAGGTGTTTTGATATAGCCATATTTGCAGCATGCATGTTTTTTTATTTTATTTATATATATATATATATAGCCATGCTTTTCTACTTCATATTGCATTACAGAGACTTTAAACAATCTATTTAGCGCAGTTCGGAAACATGTGAATCGAGCACGCATGCTATATGAATGTCTAAACCCTTTACAATATTCTCATCGCCATGTTATTTATGCACACGCATGTGTGGAAGTGGGGTCAGCACCATGGAAAGCTCCGCAACCCCTAAAAGCGCGAGCTGCTAATCCCAGCCGCGGTTGTAGGCCAGCATCAGTGAGGGACGCGTTTCTGCCATTGTTCTGGCTAATTTGCCATTATTACATTCACAACCCCCCACTACACCCCCTCCCCATTGAGCAGCTGTCTGCACGCCCTCCTTTGGCCGAACACACACTCACACACACACACAATCACACACACACACACACTCACACACACTCACACACACACACTCACACACACACACAATCACTCACTCACACTCACACACACTCACACACTCACACACACACACACACACACACACACTCACACACACTCACACACACACACACACACACACACACCCCTATATATACACACACACGCATACACCCAGAAGTTAAGATCTAAGCAAGAAAGACGTACAGAGAGGGATGAAACTGCATACACACACGCATAAACACGCAGCTAGACCTTAAAGACCCTGGCAGCTGTCATGGCGGTGCTTGTGAGTTTTGTGACGTCCGTGTGCGTGTGTGAGGACACATTCATAGCGTTCCAGCTTAAATCCCCCCGATTCACTTTCAAACCAACAGTCAAAATCGCCAGACACACAAAACTCCAACCAGCAGCCCTCATTCACAGTATGGCTAGGACATGCTGCTGTACAATATCTTCACAAAAAGCACCCTTGAGGACCCCCATCCAAGTTAGTGTTAAGATAGCGACCTAGCTAACGTTTTGCTGCAGTGATATTCTATAACGTGATAGTAGCTAACCATCCAGCTTGCTAGGTACTTGGCGGTTTATGTTTAGCTACAACACGCCAATGACGACCCCAGCGAGCTACAGCAAGCAAGCTATATTTAGTACCCTCCATTGTGTGTTCATAACACTGTTTGCACAATACTGAAATCACATCTGATTACATCAGATTATCCTAAAATATCAAGAAAAAAAAAGAAAATTGTGCTGGACGTGAAGCACAATTCCCAGCTGAATTCTGAGCAAACTAAGCAAAGTCTTTGGTTCAAATCATAACAAATGTGAAAAGAAAAAGAATTGGGAATTCATTCATTCTTATCACATGTATCCCTGCTCATATTGTCCGCTAGCAAAATGCTTAAAACAATCGAGCATAACTAAACAAAGGACGCTGAAGCTACACAACTGGCTTCATCTCTCTGAGTGAGTGTGTCTGTGATCATGTGCGTGTGCATGCTCTGATTTTAATGTCGCAGACAGACAGGCTCATGCATGCGTAAGTCTTTGGTATATTTGTGGGTGCCAGTCACCCCATGACCCCAAATCCCAGGAGCCAGACTTGGCCTAATGAGGAACCAAGCAGCTGGCGTGCAATTCAGCTTATTACTGAAATCACACACGCTCTCCTCGGCCCACAGTGGCGCCACTTAACTGCGTCGTCACTCAAATGGAGGTGTGGGAGAGTGAGGGAGGAAGTGATAAAACACAAAAGCCAGGCTCACTGGCCCCACCCACACACACACACCAAAACCCAAAAACACCCACTACACACCAGCTCATAGCCACAAAGCCTATTCTGATTATCTTTGTATATTGTATAACTGATTTTCAACAAGATGTTGTGCATGCTTTAGAATATAGCCCCTACCAAGGCAGCCTACCAAATGGAACAACAAGGTAGTAATATTATGATTATTAAATATCATGAGTGAATATTACATGCTTGCTCCTACACATAAAAGTGCTCATACAACATCACAAGGCAGCTGAACACTCCTGGAGGAGAACGCCAACTACCCTATTCTGTATACATGAGCTAATAGCTGTGATTGACAAGGGAGAGAGGAAGGCCGTCCTTCCCATCCAGAGAACAGGACAATTACGCTCTCTTGGACTCCCGGCCACAGACAGTTGTGGCATCGTTGAGACTTTAAAATATGATAGGGTGAAACCTTGGATACCATTAGGGAGCCCTATGAAATCGTATCTGCAAAGTTATAAAATCGATGGAATGTGAACAGATAGGATGTGATTTATGAATTTTTTATTAAAAAGTATTTATGTGCTTTGATGCTAACGGTCTGTTCTTCTGTCTGGCCTTTCCGGATGCGCTGTGCTGATTACAGTACAGCACCACACAGGCGCATAGACGGCATTGCAATCGAATTACAGACCTATTTAACAGATCAGCAGTCTTTACTGTGCATGAGCGCAAACGCAAACGCCGTTTTGCCACCGTGACACAGAGAAGTGACACGTGGCACCGTGACACGTGGCACACAATCTGAGAAAACAATGCTAACATGTTAAAAGTATAGGCTGAACAGAGAGTTAAGATAAGCAACTGCAAATATTATAAGCAAAAAGAAATGAACCGCAGGCGGTACAATCCGTTAGCTGTTCCTTTCACGAAAACCTAAAATTAAAAACGCCTATTCCTTCCTACTTATTATCTTTGCGTCCCGCCATAGGTAAGATTTGCCAATTTTTACTGTTAATTCGGGAGGGATTTCAGAGCGAGGGCATGCCCAAGCATGCGAGCACTCTCTAATGAACAGGATGAAGGTTACCTCAGCCCTCGAATGCTTACAAAGCGTCCTCCATTCAAACAGGCCATCATGCGCACACAACACACTCGACCATGGACCAACAAAAATATACACGCCTTTTCTGTGTGTTTGTGTTAGGAAGCAGAGGAGGAGGACGTCGGCGAGATTTATAGCGCCCTCCTTGTGTCGTCAGATGGATTGTGGACAAGTCAAGTGATGTAGTGTCACTTTGGGCATTCAGGCCAGACACACTCCGTCCTAAACAAAAGGAAGGAGTCAAGGAGCTTTGAGAGTAGTTAACAGAACAGGGAAAAGCCAGGGGACAGACTGAAACAATATCGGAGGCATTTTAAAAAGAGTGTGTTTATAACAACAGAAATTCGACAAACCTGTTTACATGCACTTCAGTAATGTGATAATATGAAACTCTGGGTCTACATCAGTCAGTCAATAATCACATTTCTTTTAGCAGCATTGCTACAAGCACCAAAGCTATTTGTTTCCAGTAGTGAGATGAAATTAAGCAGGCAAGCTGGGAAATATTTATTTAGGAGTTTTTAAATGGGTGACACATAATGCTGTCCTTCCTCAAGCTCTCTATTTTGATCCAAAGATGGAAACAAGCTTCTTATATTTTTTTTCCTCTATTTGATTATGTTCGTGTGAAATTACAGACACCAGCTTAATGGTGTTCATGCGGTAAACAACATGATTAATGGACTAAAATCTAAGTGTCCATCAGCTTTCCTGAAATCCAACGGATTTAATCCGAGATATTTTAATATGCCCTTTACAGGACCACTGCCCAAATTAGACAATAAAACAGCTTGGTGTACGTAACCACATTAAATGGTGCAAGGCTGCATCGCTAAACATAGCATTTAAAGAACCATTCATGTTCAAATGAAATAAACAACCAATGACAAAATGAAGGGGACACTTTAGTCGAGGCTGTTTACACTGAAATCCAGAACAAACAGTGGACAACCAGCAAACATTTTAATCCTGTTTTTAAGTCACGTACAGAGTAACTACTTTGCAAACAAGTGGGATTAATTAGCACCGTTTCATCTCATTTATTTTGCTGGTATGTTGGTTTTTCATCTAATGGACAAAGGAAAGGAGAATAAGTGCACTGCATCAGGTCCAAAGGCATCATTTGCACACAGATGGTACGGCCAGATCGAGAGGCTGGACTTGTTTTGACACTTTTTACCGACTGGCACCCTCCAAAGGAGGCAGTGCAAATAGGGCACTTGAGTTTTCCGACTTCATTAGAGACTGGAGCCTTTTTTTTAAAGGAGCCCAGGGATTGAAGGGCCTATTGGACTCATGTATTGTTTTCTTAATGGAGCTTGTTGCTGGGGCCCCTTGGTTGGTTTAGTGTATAAATGTGTATATATATGTGTGTGTGTGTGTGTGTGTGTGTGTAGGTGGAATGTGGAACGTGACATGGATGAGCAAGAGACGGATTTCCAGGCCAAGGCCAAAGCAAGCCTTTGATAGAGTAAATGAGAGAGAGAGCAAGAGAGATGAGTCAATTGAAAACAATGCAGGCAGTGAATATAAAAAGCCCTACACTCTCATTATAGAACATCCAAGCAACAGAATTTATTTGTTAATGAATGCTACTGCTAGCTCTGAAACTCCTGAGCACACATAGGATAGTGAGAAATTAGCTGATAACGTTTTTATTGCAGTTTTTTCACGATATTGTTTTAAAAAATGATCACAACAAATCACAGGCTTGTCTTTTCCAAGAAGGACACATGCAATGCGCTTTTCATTTTCTCAAATCGTCCCTTAGAAGACACCTGTCCTTATGCTGCCTTCCAAATGTGACAGACTTCGAGGCATCTCAAACACTGCCCAGAAATGCTACCTACCCAGACAGCTCCTTCCAAATGGAATGCAGGCATATGGAAGATATTTCCGGATCTCTTCATTCAAATCCATAAATGCCAATATGTTCTCTTGTCTAAAACCTGCTTAAAGCAAAGGTTTTGCCAAAAAATTAAAAGTACACATTTCCCCCTACCCCAAGTGTAATTGATCAGCTAAGACATATTTGTCAGAAGTTTGCGTCTTTAGTTTTGTACTGGAGCTATGAGCCTGATGTATCTGGCAAACAAGGGAAGCTGCCAGTTTAGCATCATGAACACTGCATGCCTAAATCATCACTGAATCCTACGGAGCAGTTAGAACAAGACAGAGGGCAAGACAGGGGGAGTTTCACTTTTTACCGGCTGCACAGTTTTTGTCTAAACACCTCTGAGCATCATGGGTAATACGTCACTGGCATGTTGTGTGAGCAATGCACGGCTGCGTTCTGCCAGACTGATATGTTGCTACCGCGTTCTTCGTGCCCGATATGCTGATGCTATGTGCTTTTTGCGACTGAAACGTCGCCGCCCTGAATTGCTGCTGGCACGTTCTGCCAGACTGCGTTACCTGGGTGATACGTTGCCGCAATATGTTGGCACCAATATGCCGATGACTAAGCAGCAGTTTGGTAAAATACTTCACCGTACTATGTTGCCGCTGCATTGTGCCAGATCTATACACTACTGCTGTGAAAATGTTACCCCCGTGTTCTGTTAAACCGATAAGTCACCGCCAAGCTATGTTGCCACAGCATTCTGCCAGACCAATACGTTGACCCCACGTTATGCTTTGAGTGATTAGACACCGCCGAGATATGTTGACGGCAATATGCCGATGATAAACCGTTGCCACCAAAAAACTTCATCGTAATACGTTGCTGCCAAGATATCTTGCCGCCGCGTTCTGCCAGACAGATATGTTGCCACCACATTTTTGCATGATCAATACATCGCCGTCATGAAATGTTGTCGCCGCGTTCTGCCAGACTGATACGTTACTGCTGTGATGCGTTGCCGCGACGCTCTGCCCCCGAAATATATTGACGCCGATGACAAACCGTTGCCACCAAAGTACTTCATAACAGACTGATATGTTGCTGCCGTGTTCTTCGTGCTCGATTTGCTGATACTGTGGTTTGCGCGACCGTCAACATGTTCTGCTTAATTGATATACCCCCACCAAGTTCTGCGTGACCGTAACGTCGCCACCGTGATACATTGCTGCCGCGTTCTGTGTGACCAATAAATTACCACATCGATACGTTGCAGTCATGTTCTGCGTGACCGATGTTGCCACCGCGTTCTGCCAGACTGATACGCCAACACAGATATGTAGCCCCCAAAATCTTGCTCCCATATTGCGCCAGAACAATACGTCACAGCTGTGAAATGTTAGCGCCGTCTTCTGTCGCAACGATATGTCACCGTCGAGATACGTTGCTGCCGCGTTCTGCCAGATCCATTCTTTGCTGACCGTCGCAGTCGTAAACTGTTGCCACCGTATTCTGACAGATTAATACGTTACCGCCGTGAGACACTGCGTCGCTGCCGAGATACATTGACGCCAATATGCCTATGACAAACAGTTGGCACGAAAATACGTACCCGCCCTGATGTTTTGTTACCGAAATGGCGTATGTGCCAGTCACCGCCGTGAAACGTTACTCCCGTGTTGTCAGACCGATACGTCACCGCCATGTGCAAAAGTCAACTATAAACTTCCTATAAATCTTGTAGATCTTAAAATTCTGCCATTATGGACTAACAAATGAATAAATTTGGATTTTGGGTTTGAGTGGTGATAAAATACGGCATTGTGATGTCCAAATAAACAAACTTTAACAATGAGAGACAGCTCAAAAAGGAGCTCTTGCTTTATTCCAGTCATTCAGCAATTATACCCGCCACACCAGCTTTACGAGAACACACGCACATCAATGTAATATCAAAAGATGTTAGGATTGGGATATTTGGTCACATACAGACACACACACAGTAATACAAACACGTTGGGAAGTTCTATACACTAAATGGAGCTAAATCGAGTTTAATACAAAATACACCTGATCACATACATGTCCCCAGCCAAAACAGACACACCAACAGGCACCCGCACATACCCACACATAACCCCCTCCCAACCCACACACACAGACATATACACAAACACGTGCACTTTAAATGGAGTCAAACATCACTGCCTGCTCGGCGTGTAGGCGTATAAATCATGCTAATCACAAAAACACCTTTAGCAAACGGAAATTGATAACAGCAGCTCCGGCTTACTCATTTATTCATATTTCTCCATTATCATTATTACAGACCTTGTTATTGAAGTTAAGAGTCATTTTCGGCTGATGTCCAAACAGCGCAAATAAAATATTAATTTGACGATACTGAAACTGTTAAAACCTGATATCATTTACACACAAACTTGTTACACTGCTGCAATTAATCAATCTAGAACGGATTATAAGCAAATCTGAAATAGTTATATCAATAATGTTATGCTATAGCAAGTACAGAAAACGATGTAACAAAGAAACATTAGGTATAAATCAGGAAAAATAGGTCTTTCTGCATTGTTCTGATAAACTACTGAAGACTAACCCTGTGCTCACAAAAGCAGCGACGCGACACAACAAAGCGGCCGGAAGTCATTCATTTTCATTGTGAGCTGACGACCTACAGCAATAAGGGGCGGGGCGACCGTAAGCAACGCGAAGTGGGTGGGGTGAGCGACGCGACAAAGCTGCCGGAAGTCATTAATTTTCAATGCGAGCTGGCGACCTACAGCAACAAGGGGCGGGGCAGGGTAAGCGACACGACAAAGTTGGGAAATTTTATGCAAATGAGAAGCGAAACGATGTGGCACTTACCAATGGGAGTGAGGGACGGCGGTATGCATTTATACGTTAACACTTTTCCACCTTCACGCTTTGGGCCACACCTCTTACCCGAGTCTGATGCTGGTGCAAACATGCTGGGGAAGAAAGTGTTTTCGGCTTCAAGATGGCTGCTACTACTGTTTTTAGCTCTGCGACATCCTTTCGTCTATTATTATAGATAACAGTGCGTCATACTGTGTCAGAAACCACATAAGCAAGTCTGTTTGAGATTATTGAATAACGCCAAAAAGCCGTTTTAGGCGAGTGTGTGATGATTAAGACATGCCGTTTTGAACATTGTACAATTTTGTTTTTGGTCAAACTGTATATTTAATGGTGTCTTCCTCTTTGGTGATGGGAAGGTGTAAGCAGATAAACTCACAAACTGAGGTATATTCTGGTATGGGGTTGTGCGGTTATCATACTGTGAATGTATCATACCGTTACAAGATAAGCCAATGTTGCTTTTGTCATGGTAAGCTCACTTAAGAACAGCTGCCACAAACAATCTCACACACTGCCACACAACAAACACACAGCTCATCAGGATGTTCAAAAGCGTCCAAAGAGTCAATTATACTATGAGCCCAATAAAGTACCATAATATATCACAAAAATTTAACCAAACAGATTTTAGGACCTCTGTGCCATGTGATCATCAAAAATATTCATCAAAAACCCAAAATTCATCCATTTTGTGGTGAATAAAATGACTGTACACCACAAACATGGAGGCCAAACATAATAACATACTTTTTTTTAAGGCTGCGTTTTGGTCCTTTTACACACCGGCCTATATGCCAAATTATTTAAGCGTCTTCCAACAAAAAGTTTTGCGTCTGCCAATTCTGCACAAAATGAAATCAGAGCTCACATTCAGTCTATTCCAGATTGGTTCATTAATATTGCACTTTTGGGCACTGAAGATGCTGCAACCGCAAGAACAGTAGAATAAAATGTGTCAAACTAAAGCCGTCGCACCAAAGTACAGCATTATTGATGTAGCATCATGTTATAAAACACCTGTCTAACATGCATCGATCAGTGATGAACCAGTAAAACTTAATGGCCAATAACCGATACTTGATCATTTTGAAAAGTAACGATAGTTTGAAAGTTCTGCTTGCATTATTTTTGGTTAATTGTTTACATAAAAGGTTACACCACACACGCACAAGGTTAACATTTTACTTTTATGACATTTACTCACATTTCTCCAACTTAAATCTTTTTTGTAATATGGACAAATGCATTCCTGGCATACAAAAAGTGCAATTATGTTGTACCTGACAGCCTAATGAGAACTCTTGCATTACAAATAAAAAAATGAATAAAAATGAAAATCATCAGCTTGACGTTCTTCATTATACGTTAAATTTAGAAGTTTCAAAAGAGGCCAAAAGAGACTTGTTTTTTTTGTTTTTTTACTGAAAACTTTGAGCTTTAAATAATTTCGCCTAAAACAATATCAATTTAAGCGTTCTCAGTTACAAATTAAACTTGACAGAGAAAGCACCTCTTTTCAACCTGAAAACTGCATAGTGAACATTTAAACAGAGTACTCGGTTTAGTTAAACTTGTCACAATATTTTACAGACAGTAAAACACACAGTTAACTCATCACTGAGCAGACTACACAAAAAAAGGTTCATACAGCAGATATTTTGCTTAACGCATAGCCTTTGGCTGAAGCATAAAGAGTAGCGTCTTTTCCCCTTCAAATGACATGAGAGAATCAAATCGGCACTAACTAGTGTCTGTGTCTAAACAATCAGTCAATGCCAAATTGTTGCAATATTTTTTGTTTTATTGGCTGATACCAATTGTTAGACGATACATCAGTGCATCCCTAACATTTATTAACACTTTTAACAGCACATGCTATTAGTGCTGCAACTTGTACATCTCTTCCTTTAGTCATGTAATGTACCTCTTCAATCACCGTTTGACAGATATAAAGACAGGATAAAAAGATTTGTACGAGTGCATCCATGTAATTATAATACTAACAGGCTGAATGGTCAATAGGAGCTTTTGATCTTAAAACACAGCAGAGACGCTGCACGGCACACACCAAGCACTAACGTGAAGACTAAGTGAGCTTGAGTGGATCCATTTGGAAAGCAAGGACCACCTCAGATAACCCCGGTAAGCTGTTTTAGATTTCTATATACCGATGGAAATTGAAAACTGTAGCCAATCTCTACGTGGAGGAACATATCATCATAAATCAGTAATTTGTTCAATCTGAGGTACAGCATGTGGAGTTTAACAAAGCGCGCAGCTTAATGAAAGTGACGTAGGCTTTAATTCAATCGCACGGATGCCTAACTAGGCTTATATCCCCCCAAAAAGTTGTGCCTATGTCATTATAATCCTAACAAGCTGGAAACGATCGAGAGCTTTCGGTGCGAGAAACTGCATACGGTTTCTTAGGATTTGTGCATGAAGTGGTGAATGGAACAAGACGTGTGTTAGAGCTTGAGGGGATCTTTTGGGGGAAAGAGACTGGTGCAGAAAACCTCAGAGAAGCCCAATAAAAACGTCTGAGATTTAGATTTCCTGAGTTTATGGAAAAAAGGAAATAAATAACAATAACACAAAAAGGTAGCAGAGTCTCCATAGAAAACAATAGATCATCACAATGTGTCTAATGTATAGTACAGGCTAGTATACAGTGGCCTTAAACAAACAAAAAAAGTGTGCACCTCATTTGAATTACTCCGGTCTTGAATTTACTGAGAGAGACACTGAACGATGACTACAGTCTCCAAAAAAAAAGAAGAAAGAAGCTGTGCCTCTGTAATTATAATCCTAACATGCTGGATGCCAGTGCTGGAAGTCAGCAAGAGCCTTCACTGCATATGGCTCCTTGGGACTCTTGCATGAAGCTGTGAAAGGGAAAGACTATGAGTGCAGAATGCACATCAAAGACACTTTGATTGCCTGAGATTTCCTGCAGAGAGAAGCTCCATACAGTTGTAACATCCAAGCAAAACCATCCTCCTCCAAATTGGTGCAATCTAAAGCTGTGACCTGGTATGCATGGGGTCCTAATGCATTGCAAGAGTGTGTGGGCTTTAATTGCAATGGTGCAAATGCCTAATCAGGATTGCACTGCGTGGAAAAGCTCGAGCAGACCCCTTTTGGGAAGTGCAGCTGTATTTGTGCACAAGGCAACATGCCCATGCAACAACAGCCGCCTTACCATGCCAATCCTCCATCGAACGGTGGTGTTTAACAAACGCATCAACATCATTTCAAAAATAAATAAATCGCAAACAAGAACCAAGGAGAACCACTCACCTTGAGCGCACAGCCACAAAGTTATGAGAACCCAGAGGAGAGCCGCGCGCTTCATGGTGAACAAGCGCTCCAAATCTCTCCCTGCTTTCCTGCGATCTAAAGCTTCTAAAGTTACGCTAAAAGCCGATATGGGCAATAAATATGTATATCCTCTAAATCGGAGGTAGAGCGCACGCAGAACTCATGTCGGATCGCGGCGTTTTGGGTGAACGTCCCCCCCCCCTCTTGCTTAGTTCCTGTAGTCTGGATTCGTTTGGAGTTGAGCTCGAACTGAAGCAGCACGGGGGGAAAAGCGCAGCAGCTGCACCGCGCGCGCCGGACCGTACCAACCTTCTCAAACACAGCGGGGGAGTCTTCTTTAGAACGGCTGAACAGATCGTGTTCACGAAGCGACGGCTTACGTAACGCAGGCGGCACTGTAGCGAAGTAAAACTAGCACAGGGGCCAATATATGTTATAACCGAAAGCCTACTAAGACGTATTTCGATATTAAGTAAAGTTTTTAAAAAAGAAAAGAAAGAAAAAGAAAAAGAATCCAAAAATAGTAGGCGCCTTATAGTAGCTATGGTAACGTCTGTGGCGTAGTTAAGTTCATTATTAAAGAATGAATTATGATTAAAAGTATTTTTTAAGAGTGAATAGCATACAGTGTACTATAGTCACTGTTTATTATTCGGGTTTAGCCCAAAAATCATTATCATACATTTAAAAAAAAAAGAACATTGAATAACAATTAATAACAACTGCACCTACAATCAACACTTTTATATATATTTATATATATATATAACAGATTCAGTTTGATGCTGAATGATAAGAGATTTAGCACTTATTACCCTAAATGTTGGGGCAGTTGTGAGGGCACTGGATCAGAAGGTCGTGGGTTCAAACCTCAGCTCTGCCAAGCTGCCACTGTTGGGCCCTTGAGCAAGGCCCTTAACCCT
>JAOUQW010000004.1:19895613-19909482 GCA_028565825.1 Olivaichthys viedmensis
GACATTTCATTTCAATGTATACGAGGTATATGGAGAAATGACAATAAAAACCTACTTGAACTTGAACTTGAACTTTAATTTATTTTATTTTTTTTAAACAAATATCACTAATTGTGACATGTAGCCATTCATTTCATAATAATAAACCTTTTATAGAGGGGGAAGTGATATATTTAATTTGCTTTTAAAAATGATATTCAAACAATTGCATAAGTATTGGTAACAGGGTTGAGCAAATTGTCAGCAAAGAAACCTTGTAAAAATGAGATATTGTTGCCTGAGATGGGCTAACACGATTTTTTGAATGGTTAAATGCATGCTTTCTTAGATTCAGTGTTGAAAAGTGCTAAAAAATAAAGTTGAATTTTTAAGAGTTACAAGGGCTAAATGGCACCCCAATCGTGGAATCACCCTACTAACAATAGCCAGCTAGCTTAGCTATCTTTAATGTTACCTCTCCAGCTGTCTCGCGTTAAGTAGCTAGCCAAGTTTGCTAGCAGGTTAGTTAATGTTTGGTAAACTATTTTATTGTGAAATCAAAGTCAGTAGCCAAGTTTACTAACAAGTTAGCTAATGTTAGGTGAACTATTTTACTGTGTAATTAAAACCAGTAGCTAAGTTTGCCATCTAGCTATCTATAGTATAGTAGAAAGTAGAAAAATTAACCAATCGGGACAGTGTTTTATTTGTAAGTGGACTAATGTGTAACAATATATCGGTATACCGTGATAAGAAAAAAAATTAATACCGTCAATGTAACATTATACCTGTATATCATCACACCCCTTAATTCAGATAGTGGGGCAATAATGATTTAATATAACTATGATTAATGTGATTATGCAAAACGTTAGTCCATGCTGGATGTAAATGTCAATATTTGGTTTTTAAAAGCATTGGATTTGGAAAATTAATCCCTTTAAAGATGATGGCTTTTTTGGTGGCCTGAGAGTCTGGCGTGTGTTGCTTTCTCCAGATAAAGTGTGAAAATTGCCGATTTGAGGTTAAACTTACACAAACAGGCCTATAAAACACGGACAGGGATTTTCACGCAGGATTTAGCGACCAATGAAAGGCAAAATATGTTACACTCTCTGCCTGTGTGGGTAAAGACGGTAATTAGAAACAGTCACAGCCCCTTCTGATCCTCGTACACTTCCCAAAACACTCGGTTCCCGGAGTAAACAACTCACAGATCTTGGTTAGTTGTTTCATTCATATGTCAAATAAATGAAAGACTGGAGAAATCTGAGAAAATGAAAGTGTACACTAATGACTGTGTTACTTTGTTGTAGGACTTTTGAACAGTTGGATCTAAAGCATTTGAGTTCACTATGCAGAATTGTTTTTATTTCATCATCATTCCATCACTTTTTACTAATATAAATCCAAAACACTGTGTTTTTTATTGGCTGAAAGAAGTAGGGACGATAATGCTTAGTCGTACTGAGTCAATATCAGGTGTTAATCGTTCAGCGAAAAATCAGTGCTTCCCTTACGTTATATTAGCGCCAAGCTAAAAGTAGTGTGTCCAATTTTAACATTAAGTTAGCAGGTGTTCTTCGAATGCATTGATTGATGGATAAATTTGTTAAAGTGGAATATTAAACATAAAACTATTTTTTTTTTAATTATTATTGAGTATCCAGTTGATGGTGGTAGGGCTCAGGTCAAGGTCAGACAGAACTTGATTTCTTGACTTGTTTCTGGGCTAGGTATTGATCAGTTCACTATTTCATGCCCAATTAGAGAAATAATTAAAACGTTGACGGCAAATTCAGTTCTACGACTGACAACCTAATAGCCTATCAATTGCCAGCTTCAGTAGGGGGACACTTGTGGTGGACAAGCAAATTTTAGTGGGGCCCTGGTGTGGCACCGAACTTGACCTGAACCTGACCACCACCAACTGGAAACTCAATACTTTTTTTTAATTTAACCAGACACTCCCCTGTTTGTAAGAAGTTTAATTGTGGCAAATATTAGTTAATTATGTAATTGACTGTATGTAGTGTCCAGGACAAATAACAATGATATAATAAGAGTAGCTATTTTAAAATTAATAACAATATGTTTTTTTAAATCCTGATATCATAGGTAGTAAGTACATAATGCATGCCTTCTTATGCACACCTTGGCTTCCCCTTTAGAGCTTTTCAAATATTCGTGTTGTCAGGCACGGGTGTACATAGTAACCAGGCATTACGTTATGACAGCTACCTGCACACACACTTAAAACAAAGTTGCATTTATTTACTTTGACTCATCAGGAAAATGTCAGGCATACATTGATCACTGCAGAAAGTAAGAATTGACAATGCTTGGTGAAATCCTCAAAATTTCCCACTAGAACAAATGAAGCTTGGACTCACACTGGTCTACATAAACGCCTCTCCCTTTCTTGCAAAATCCATATGACACATACCTGGAGTTAGATTCAAGTTTGTGACTCTCGTCTTGCTAATCCACCATCTTGGACAACCGGAATGATTTTTTTTCCTTTGGTATCATTCCATCCTCCCAAACTTTGAAGGCGGAATTGCAGCAGAAAGCGGGAAGTTACAGTATGGGGATGATAATATAGTTCCACTTTGAACTTAAGTTTGTAAATGTGAACTATACCTGCTAATTGTTTATTCAAAAATAAGATAATGTAGCTGTAACTATGTCATTTAAAGCAAGTATATGAAAATTCTGGCATTTATTTATTTTGGATTAGGCAGACTTCCATTATTTGTAAGCTATATTAGCCTCATAGCAGCAGTGTAAAACAAAGGAAGCAAACGTCGGACACCAAACATGCCTTGGCTGGTTTACTACATTTAGAGTAAGGAAACATTATGTTTAATTTTTAAGGAATAACAGATTCTTAAATAATAAGGATAAGCGTTGTATCAGTGTATGATATCTTTATATACAACTCGCAACAATATTTCTCGTTTGGCTGCTGGAGAGGTGGGCCATTTCTCATTTTTGCAGACACTCCATAAATTACATTCTGTGTCTATATATTACTTCCACACAGCAGCCATGAAAATAATGAGACATTCCCAAGACGTTTTTCTTTTGTGTCTCTCCCTCCATATCTTTCTGTTTATTATAAAAGAGACAGTTTTGATTGAACCCACAGAGGAGTGCCAATTAAAAAGTGCCCTGGAGCAAAAACCAGAGAACGATGCTTCAGTCAAGTTTGGGCTCTTTTCTGTCACAACACCAATAGGTACATTTCCATCTTGTGCATTTCCAAAAAGTCAGCAAAAGAATAGATGTTTCCATCAGCTACTACTCTGCTGAATATTCTGAAGAGGAATGACAAGATGACGCCATCAAAAACAGCGCCAGCCAAACACACTCAGTGTATTTGACTATCTAGTACCTACATTTTTGTAGGGAAGTAACATCTCAAATAGAACATTAACATTTTGCACTAAATGGAAAGGACAGAAGACCGTACGGTACCTCTTCAATGAGCCGCAAGAACAGTCTCTACAGGAACAACTGCCCATAATTATTAATACATTAATTAAATAAACATTAATAAGAACAATAAAGGGATGTACCTATTGTCTTCTATTGTCTATTGTCATACGAGCCTAGAATCGATCCTGGGTATTTGGGCCAAGTGTAAAAAACGCATTAAAAAGTCCACAGTTTAAGACACAGCTACACAGTCAGGAAGAGACTGGAACACACACTTGCTGTGTCATATATTACATTTATTCCAAACACTCTGTTTCCATCCCCTTTTTATCACATCTTCTCTTTATCCGTACACCAACTTTTACACCCCTGACAAACACACATAATCCCAGACCGCACACTACTGTACTAAATCTTGTGTTAAAATACCAAACCATAGCTAAGCACTGTAATTATACTTGGTGGATTATAGGGCCACTCTTTTTCCCAGACATGTCCCCTTTTGAGGCCGAAAAGTATGGGTCTGGGAGGGATTTTGTTGGCACGTACGTGTCATTAGCAAATAAAGGCGCTAGCGACCTAAAGTTCATGTTTGCTCTACAAAGCACAAAACTGCTGTTAAGGGAGAGAGCTTGTCAGCAGAAGTATTTAAGCATTTCAAATATATTTTGGACATAGCATGGAGAGCATTGTGGATTACCCCTCACACCCCTCTCATGGACTCTTCACCCTCCTGCTGTCTGGCAGAAGGTACATCCGTGCCACCACCACCACCAGACTCTACAACAGTTTTTTCCCTGAGGCGGCCAGACTACTCAACACACTGCTGGCCCCCAACACCCACCTGGACTGATTAAGATCTACCCTAGAACAGTCACACACACCTCTGTGACTATCTCTGCACATCTGCACTTTAATTAGAGCATTTTCTCATGGACAGTATTATGCCCTCAGAGATAAGGGGCAGTGGTGGCTCAGTGGTTAGGGCACTGGGCTACTGATCAGGAGGTCATGGATTCAAGCCTCAGCTCTGCCAAGCTGCTACTGTTGGGCCCTTGAGCAAGGCCCTTAACCCTCAGTGCTCCAGGGGTGCTGTATCATGGCTGGCTCTGACCCCAGCTTACCAACTTGCTGGGATATGTGAAGAATCAATTTCACTGTACTGTATATGTATATGTGACAATAAAAGAGCATTCTATGCTAACATGCTGCTAATGGATATTTTCCCCATCCTGCTGCTACTGGGACACTTTCTCCAGTCAAATTTACTGTTTGCACTAGTCTCTAGTCGTATGCTAATATGGCTATACACTCCATCCAATAATGTTCTGTTGTCCTGTCTAGTCTTGCATATTTATTGTCCAGTGTATTTATTGTCCTGCGTATTTATTGTCTTGCATATTTATCGTCCTGCATATTTATTGTGTAATGTATATTTGCACTCGTCCTCACTGTCATGTATTTGCTCTTTATGTAGTCCTGTATACTGTGCTGTTGTATTGTTGTGTGTTGCGTCCTGTAGAAACGACATTTCGTTCCAATGTCTACGGAGTTATATGTTATATGGAGGAATGACAATAAAAACCCACTTCACTTGACTTGACTTGAGAGACGGCACTATAGCTCCACAGCAAGATCCACAGCACCACCGCAAGTTCTGAATCCAAACCCAAATAAAGCCCGCCAGTGATGGCACCTGTTAGCTTAGCAACAATGACGACTGTCATCAGATAACATCAGGTAAACAAAATCGATAAAATTTGATAATTAATATCAGTTAAATCCACCTAAAAAGTCTGGCTTTCCTTTTAGTTGCACTATGTTGACTCCCACATCCATTCTCTAACACACATGTTGACACTTTCTAGAAAGATGAAAATGAGAGAAAGTAGTGTTTTTAAATTGTTCTGATCAACCACTAAAGGCGAAAAGCGATCCTCTAATAATCTAGCAGTTTCCCTCACAGAATTACTGAACTCTCACACAGCTGCTGCACTGTTATATGGCATTTAATGCTGTCCTCTTTAAAAAATGGGAATTTGTAAGCAGATCTTGAGATTTACTCAAAACTGACATATTGGGTCAGGCGTTTATCATACTGGAATTTTACATTTATCAATTTGGCAGACTCGTTTATCCAGAGGCTATATCCAATCCAAGAGTAAAGCTGAGCAGTTGAAGAGTGAGGGCTCAAGGATCCAACAGTGACTTTCTGAACTCACAAACTTCCAGGCAGTAGTGCTAAGCTACCACTTCTCATATACCGCCTTTCAATTTAGCATATCATTATACACCTAATACAAAACAACATGCAGTTTCTGTGTAAAACGTCTTCCAGGTTTTAATACCTGTAAAGCTCTTGTACACGCATCTTTTATACTTTTGCAGAAAGTGTTCATGTTAGCAGACCATGTTTCGATTAAATCCAGAACACACAACTTTGCCAAAACCATAGCGATGTAGCGTGCTATTACACGCATAAATAAACACTTTTAACCAATAAAAAGCCCAAAGGATACAGAGCTCACAGAGATCAGGCTGCAATCTGACCTGCTCAGGGAAAGTCAGGATCTGTGGTTGACTTTTCCATGGTAATAAAAAGCAATTATGTAAATTTGGTTTCTGTTTGGTTTTGGCATGGAGGTTATTATCAATATTATTTTGAATAATATCCATGAGGCCGTGTGGTTAAATGTGCAGTCGGGTCCAAAATCTGAGCCCAATATAATTGATCAAAAATAGCTTATGATTTTAGAATCCATTATTTAGCTCTTAGACAGATCCACTGTTTTATCGTTCGTGTGTAATTAAAATATATCTGAATATCCCATGTAAGCTCCTAACACACACTGGTAATTGTTAAGTGTTATCGCTTACTGAGTAACACCTGATTTTGACTCATTTAGTACACATCTCTATGTGTTATGTGTTATCATTCCTACTGCTTTAAGCCAGTTAGAACACACTGTTTTGGACATATTGATGAAGAGTGATGAAGCTTTATTTGAGAGATAGAATGTGACATAACTTTCTTCTTTCTACATAAGCATTAGTGTTTGGTGACTGATGGGATAAGAAAGCTTCTTGGAAGCAGACTCAAGCTGAGGTTTTCTATCAGATTTATGCGCATAATGGAAGCAATAAAAAAAATTACCTTGTGGCAGCCTGTTTTCATCAAATTCCCTTTTTGCAATAAAATGCTTTACATAACGTCATTTCCTGTTGCATAAGTTTTGCTTTATCAAAAGAATTTCATGTATATTGCACACTTTGTATGTGTTTTCTCTTGTTTGGCATCCCTGACTTTTTCATCGCCAACTGGTAAGGGTGACAAACACTAGAACGAACAGAATCTACAGATGGCTGAATATATCAGCCAGTTTCTAAAGATCATTCTGTCTCAGTTATTCTCCACAATTAACAACATGCAAAGATGGCCAAACTGATATTAAGTGACTCCTAACATAACAGTACAAGAAACTGCAATTTAAATGTGCGGTAGTTTTCTATCAAATACAGCTGTGACACATTTTCTAGAAATAAACTGGGAGAGGTTCTCGTCTCCTCCTCAGTCCAGCTGCATCGCTCTGCCACTGTCCTGCTATTCGTGCTGGTCTGTTTTTTTTGGTTGGTTGTAGAAGAGGCATAAAATCCCTCAGATGGAAACCTGCCTTCAGGCCTTTGGAGCTGACTGTACTGGTACATATTGCCTCATTTATAACTCAGAAGATAGAACTGTTACAGAAATTAAGTAGTCTCATGTCTCTACTTACACATCTGATTTAACATCTGACTAAGGCTGGTTTAACAATGACATTTTGGTATCTGTAAATAATGCACCTCTAGTCATTGATTTCAATGAGTGCAATGTGTTGACAGACAACATGCACCAACGCACGGCGTTTTCACAGAACAAACTCTAACGTAACCATGCGTCAGCTAATAAGAGACGATTTGTGGTGGGGCTTCAATCGTTCACATCAATGTTGAGCAAGATGGAGGAGAAACTGATAGCGGTTGTCACTCACATCCAGAGCTGTACAGTCCAAGAAGGCAGCAGATTACAAGGCTAGCCTGATAACAGTACTATTACTAGCTGTGATAAAATGCTAAAAATTGTCTTGCTAATATTAAGCAAATTGGTTTAAAAATTCAAATAAGGATATTGATAAATGTTCCTTTAGACTCTAACTGAAATCTTGGCTATATACTACAATTTATTTATTTATTTAGTCTCAGCTAGACTGAGCTGCTATATATCCCTGGAGATGCATTCCCACATCAAGATCTTGTAATCTCCCTGGAGAACTCTCTGATCACACCATTTGACAACCTTGGCATAGTTCTGGACAACCAGCTATCATTTTCTGCTCATGTTACTAACCTGACTCATTCATTCAGGTTTCTTCTTTACAACATCAGAAGAATCCACCTTTTTCTCACCACAGAGGCCACTTAGGTGCTTGTTCAGTCCTCTGTCATCTCAACATTGGACTACTGCAACACGCTTCTGGCAGGTGTTCATCTGTGTTCCATCAGACCCCTGCCACTGATCTAGAATGCAGCTTCATGCTTTGTTTTCCCTCTACCCAAATTCTCCCACAGCATCCCATTGCGCTCCCTCCACTAGCTTCCTGTAGCTGCCCGCATCAGATTTAAAACTAATGCTTGCCTACAAAGCCAAAGATGGACCAGTTGGACCACATTCCCTTCGAGCCACAAGCACGGCTCAACTCTCCATCCCTCAAGACACAAAAAGACGTGCATCAAGACTCTTCTCTGTTCTGGCACCCAGGTGGTGGAATGAACTTTCCCTGACTGTGCGAACTGCTGAGTCACTGACTGTCTTCAGACAAAGAATGAAGACCCACCTCTTCACTAAACATTTAAGCACTTAAACAAGCACTAAATCTACAAAAAAAATAAAGTTGTACTGTTTTCTTTGCTGTACTAACACTCATACTAAGTCCTCTTGAACAAGGTTTTAGTTTGATGGTATTCTTAGACCTTGGCCTATTTGTGCTAGCATGAGGATGTTTTTCGATGGATACTACAAAGCACTTCTGTAAGTCGCTCTGGATAGGGGCGTCTGCTAAATGCTGTAAATGTAAATGAAAATAAACATTTCCAAGTGTGACTGTAAAAAAGGTTGCAGCCACTTGTTTTCCTAGACGAATGTTAGCAGACTAGCTCAGCTAGCACTGCAGTTGCTATACAGCATCTTTAAAGGCCTGTGTTCTTAAGGGTTTTTTGTACACCTCAGAAATTTGAGACAAAAAGAGTATAAATGGCTAGGGAATGAAGTAACATTTTTATTTCTGGCTATTTAGATGTATGTTTTACCAACTTGAACAGCATGTTTTCAACTAGCATATTGAGTAAACAGTAAAGATAACATTGATCTTCGTCCAAAAACATACCTACAACAAACCAGCAACAAACTGCGTTTTTTAAAGGATGCCAAAAATGTCCTTGTGAAAGAAGCCTAACACACAATGTTTTGCACAATGGATTTTGTAACAGAGAGAATCATTTTACACCTCTAAAACAGAACCAATCCCACGTAATTGAGTAGACACACCAAAACAATGTAGTCAGGCTTCAAAGTGAGCTTTTCTGGGCTCGTCTGGTGTGTAGATGCAGCTTCCAGAGAAAACAGACATCCTTGGGCTCTGGTTTATGTTCCTGATTAATATTAGTGAGGAGTGATTGGATCTTACCAGTTCTTGGTAGTGGACTTAGTAGAATTTTGGATCCTACTGTATGTGTGTGTGTGTATGTGTGTGGGTGTGTATTCATGTGTGTTTGTGTGAAGGAAAGGGAGGATTTTGTAATCCTGTCCAGATTACAGAATGTGATTAATACTAAAGCTAATCTGCTGGCGGTATTTGGACAGTGGGGAGATGAAGTAGTGCAGGGTTTAAGAGGCTTTATGCACAAGCTGACTTTGGCAGTCGAACCTTCAGCACTTGCCAACTGCAACAGTGACAACAATGATAAACTGTGAGTTATTTGAACATCCATGTTCTCCGTGTTTGTGAGTTTGTGTGAGTGCGTGTGTGTACGTGTGTGTGAATGGTTTAAATCAGAAATGTCAAACACATCTATAATTATTATCCAGATTCATGGATCTGCTTTCGTTTCATCTAAAAAAAAAAAAAAGTATTTGATTGTTAGCATGAACTAGTAAACACACATTTGTGGCCCCCCCAAAAAAACACCAAAGTGAAGGGGTGTGGCCTCTATCTGTCAAGCCCAGTAAATGGGAGGCGTGGCCTATATCTGTCAATACCAAAGAAGGAGGCATGGACTCTATCTGTCAATCTCAGTAAATGGGAGGCATGGCCTCTATCTGTCAATCCCAGTGAAGGAGACGTGGACTCCCTGCCCATCTGTCCTAGTGAAGGAGATGTGACCACTATCTGTCAATTTCAATAAATTGAAGACGTGGCCTCTGTGCCAGTCAGGTTCGCTGAAGGAGGCGTGGCTTCTACTGGTCAGTCTCTGTAAATAAGAGGTGTGGTCTCTGTGCCTATCAGGGAACGAGGTGTGGCTTCCTACTCCTCAAAGGTAACACTGTTTGCACCTTACTGAATCACAGTGTATCGCGTCGTATCACATATCAAAACATGTTAAATTGTTGGCTGCTTTAAATGTATCTTTTATACATCGCATCGTTGATCCATGTCAATGGATAAGACATTTTTTATTAATTTGGCAGATGCTTTTATCCAAAACAACTTACAAGTGAGCTGAGCAGATGAAGGTTATGGGCCTTGCTAACAGTGTTAGCTTGCCGGTACTGGCATTTGAACTCACAACCTTCTGATCAGTAGCCCAGAGCCTTAACCGCTGAGCCACCTATGCCTACCACAAGACATGCATCGTATTGTCTTAAAAGAAGAGATACACTCGCATCTACTGATGATGATTTCTAAAAAAAAAACTCTGCATGCCTGAGAGAATCAAAACGGGTCAACGAGAGAAGCCTTGTTTCCTCTCCTGAGGGGATAAAGACGGAAAAAACAAGGTTAAAGATAGAGAGACGAAACGTGACCATGGAAAAAGAAGGAGAAGAGGAAAGTTTCTTTCTGCCCCTCTCCTTTTGTCCTCTGTGTGTGGGAGGAGAGACGACTCGTGTTTATGATAAAACGCTGGCAAATTTCACTCACAGGTGCACACACACACACACACACACACACAAAATGTGTAAGCCACCTGCTGGGAAAGAAAGGTGGTGGAGTAGAAAAAGACAAGCCTCTGGTTAAACTTATTTTGGTCTTTCTTTTGTTCCTCTTTACAAGAAGCTGTGTGTGAAGGAGAGGGTGATGTAAATGGATGTAAAAGGAAGGCATAAAAGAGAGGCGTCATTCTTATTGGCTTAAAGCAGTAGGGACGATACTACTAACTGTACTAACTGAGTATCAGGTGTTACTTGTTAAGAAACAACAACAATTAACATTGTGTGTTAGGAGTGAACATGTGTTACCATCTGAATGAAATGTAAAAAAAAAATCATGTGGGAAGAGTATGTGAGGTGAGAGAAGTTTGTACACACATGTGCTTTAGCTGCAGCAGACACTATAAGTAAAATTAGGGTTTAGATGTTGGGATCATAAGGATTTAGATGTTGAATTAACAGGTGCAGTATTTTCCGGACTATAAGTCACTCCGGGGTGTAAGACTTACCCCCCTAAATTCCTAATTCCTAATATAATGTAACTTTGTTGTATGTCACATTAATGTAGAAGGTATTTCTAATGTCCATAAAGTATCTAATGTCTCTAAATCATCACTTTACTGGTTTTAGGTATGATACTCTAGCAGTTGTGGGAATGGACACAACAATTAGCTTGTCACTAACAAAATATTAAAAATCCCAAAACCGCACTAGCGAACATTAGCATTATTGTAGTGGCAGTAACTGAAAGCTCTCTAAGTGTTATGAACTCCCCGCCTTGAGCACTCTGGCTGCGCTTGGTGGTTGCCATGGCGGCTAGCGCCATGTGCTTAATGTTGTTGTTTCTGTTTTGTTTACGCCCCTGTCTCATTCTGAGTTGTGTCACCTGTGTTCCCAGCTGTTTCCTGTTAGTCCCCGATTAGTGTGTAGATTTAAACCCCGGTATGTCTGTCCATGTTGTCGAACATTGTCCATGTCTACTTGGAGTAGCATCTGCGTTATCATCAGTTAGTGTATGGATTATCTGTGCTACTTTGCTTACCTGTTTCCGCGCTGTATGTTTGTTTGTTTAGTTATAATAAAGCGGCTTGCATCTATATCCACCATCTCTCGTTTCCCAACAACCCAACCCTGACACTAAGTGAATGAAACACTTTAACAAGCTCTTTTTTCTTGATAAGGATGGACTTTAAAAAGCATCACATTTGTTACGCCCTTCAGTGCATAACATGTAATAATTTTTAGCGTGTTGTGCACGTGGCATTTGTTTATTCACTTGCTAGTTTGTCCCGAACTAATGGCAGCCGTTTTACTGCTGGTGAACACAACTAGCCTACTGTTTGCTCAGGCTAACTAAGGCTAACTAGCATGTTACATAAGTTATTAGCAGGGTCATTAGGTAATTCATTTTAATCACGGAACAACTTCCGGCAATCTATGAACACAAATACGAACAAAAATATGACTGTTAATTACAAGACAAACAATTTGCTTACATTAGTAAATTAACTCCTTGGTTGGAGCGACAGTTTGGTCTGCCATGACTGTAAAAACTTTAATGAAACTCTGGTCCGGTGAACAGAAATATGGGATTGCCTGACCAAGAAGGACATGTGCAAATATTAACCTGAAACTTTAGTTTTCATCTTCCTGAATTGTGTGTGCACAATGAATTGACTTCAAACGCAGACATCAGAGACATATGGAACCATAACTGAGCAAACAAAAGATGGCTCTTCTGAGTGTGTGTGTGTGTGTGTGTGTGTGTGTGTGCTCTTTTGACAGATGGTTGACAGACCTGATGAGGAAAGCATAACAAAAGGAAAATACTTTTTTTTTTTACCAATGTACTCCTGGGTTTAATTAGGAAATGTGTGTGTGTGTCTTTTCTAAAGGGATGGGTGGAGAAGAATGTGAGGGGGAAAAGCTGCTCTGTAGAATGGCAGAGATATGGGTTGTGAGTGATCGCAGGCTCCTGCTCCGTCAGTCATAGCCGGGCGAGACAGAGCTCCAGCATCGCTCTGCCATCGAGCAACGAAGGTTCATGATTTATGGAGACCGTTCAGGGAAAAAGCCACACAAAAAGCCATTGTTCCTAGCTGAGACTGTTTGCCACCACCCAGTTCAATTAGTAGGCTACACAATGGACAGGCATGAGAAACACACACACACACACACACACACACACACACACACTGTGACTCAAGAGTCAAAATGCCTGGCATAAAGCTTTCGATTTCCCTAAATCGACTGAAAGTTTAGCCACTCTGCAGTGTTCAATAGAAGCCAAAACCACACTGACGCACAAACAACAGCTCGGTTGTGTAGAAACACACACACACATGCCTTTATAAAGGGTTACACAAGACTTGGTAACACTTTACTGTAGGGCAAGTTTCAGAAGGCTACATGACACCTACATAAGCCCTTCATGACAACTGACATAAACCGACATAAACATTTATAAACTCTTATTCCAACAGGCATCAGTTGTTATAAAGGCTGCTTTTGTCAACTTTGATGTCAAGTTGACATAACACCTATGTCAAGTGACATAAATTTCTGGTGACATTAGGTTGTGTCATGACACTTTCTGGGGTAAAATTAAATAGCATGTTATGACAACTGGCTTTGATGTCAAGTTGACATAACAGCTATTTCAAGTGACATAGATTTTAGGTGACATTAGGTTGTGTCATGACACTTTCACGTTATGACAACTGACTTTGGAGCTCAGCATATTTTTTGGTGTCAGAGTGAGATAATGCTGATGATGTGACATAGCTTGCCAAGTGAGGCTGGTTGGCATGAATGCTGAATCAAAGACAGTAACTAAAACGGCAGTAACATACCCATAGTTGTCAAATGCCTATGGTTGGTTGCTGTGGCAACCAAATACATTGGAGATCTTTTTGCAAAAAATGTTTTAATAACACCCCCATGCACCATGCATTGGCTGTCCCATTGCCTGGTAGCTTAATGATAGATGCACGACATCCTTCAATATCAGGACGGATGAAGGCCGAAAAGTAGCTAAAATGGTTTGATGCAACATTTTTGACATCGATGACTTTCCTCCAATATGAAATAAATTATTGCTATGTGTTAAGATCATTCATACCACAGCGCTGTTAAATTCTCAATTATGATTGGTCAGAAGATGTTGATTAATTTTCTTTAACAAAGAAAAGTGTATAATGGTTGCTATGGTGAGGCTTTCTGTAAGGAGAAGGTTTATTGAACATTTATGGAAGGAGACTCCGGTGTCA
>JAOUQW010000004.1:19911954-19923081 GCA_028565825.1 Olivaichthys viedmensis
TTGAGGATTGACCACAAGTTCTCAATGGGATTAAGGTCTGGGGAGTTTCCTGGCCATGGACCCAAAATTTCGATGTTAGATTTAGATTTGTTTGTATTTCTCAGTGTGAATACACTAAACAGTACAGAAGTATGCAACTTGAGGCAGTGACACAAGCTATGATTGCACAAGTGGACTGTAACACTGGACTAAAAGGGCTATATAAAAGGCTGTGATTGCTATCGTTCCCTCGATATAGAGTAATTTAGCTGTGTGTGCGGTGTGTTTTTTCCCTGCTCTTACTCTTTCTCTCGCCCACTATGTGTTATTGGTCACTCACAGGTGTGTCACAGAGCGTGATTGGGTCAGCGATGAAGAGTCGGATATAATGGATGAAGTGGATCGAGGCTCCTCCTCACATTACCACCGACCAGGCCAACAGTGTTTATTCTTGGTTAAAGCTGAGCTTATGTGTGTAATCTGCCCATTAAGTGTAGACAAATTGTGCATTTGTAGACCTATATTTAAAGACTAATCAGGAAGCTGTAGGGGACAAAAGCCTATTTACTTTTTTACTTTCCTTAATTTGTTTTGGTTTAGGGATTCAGGGAAGTGTTGTATTTTTATTTATTTTCGTTTCTTGATAGGTAGGTTAGTGTTTCTTCTGGGGGGTTGTTTTGTTTGTTATTTTGAGCTGTGATTGACCCCAAGCTTGTGCTAGTAATTTATTGCTATGCTGTCTAATGTTTTGTCTGGTGGTTGGAGTCAGGAGATTGGGAGAGACACTTTCACTGTCGCGGCCCACCTGGACGGGCTGTAACACCATTTGAAAAAATTAAGCAAATGTTGTGTGAATAGGATTTTGCAGATAGATTTCAGTTTCATACGAGGATTTGAAATAATTCAGTTTAAAATATCAGCAGAGTATCTGATTTTGTATTAAATCTTAAATATCATCTTCCTTAGCAGAAGCAGTCAGTCCTAAAGCATGTACACCTTATTAGCAAAGTAAATAAATCCATTGAACAAGTATTTAGAATATGTGGCCTTAGTTTAAAGAATAACCATAAAGTGATAGCACTTACTGGAGGAGCGTGATTGCCCATTCATGAAGACGTTGAGGAACTTTCTAGAAAACGGAATATCTGCCTCAGGTGTGGAGTCTTCTGACAAGCATGCGGTAGCTTCGCGCCTGGCCCTGCCCATTCTTGCCCCTCTGGCACCACGCACTTCCTCTACATCCACTTCCTCTTCCTCAAATTCCTCACCATACGGAGATGAGACACAGTTATCGTAGACAGTAGCTGAGTCACTGTCGTCGCTGTAGCTGTGAAAACACTCTTTCAGGCTCACAAGCTCCAGCTGCGCGTCCTCATCCACCACGAGCGTGTATTTAACTGAATCGTACGTGAGTCCATTTGATGAAATCCGAGATTCCTCCTCATCTTCCTGCGCCGTGTCCTGTTCTTTACTTCCTCTGCTTCGGGGCTCTGCACTTCCTCGGCTGCTGCTTCTTCTCCTACTCCTGAGATCGAGTGATGCAGAGGCCGCCACACAGGAAGCATAAGATGGCGGAGGCTCTTCTTCTTCCATGATGGCTGCATTCGCCTTTTTGTAAAGCGGAGGATGATAAGGGGGTGGGGCCTCGGCGTCGTTAATGACCGACATGCGGCCTGGCTTATCAGGAGTTAGGTAAATCTCCTCAGTGGCTTCTACGCACACATCTGTGTGATAACGGATACGGTCATGATGCCCCACTTGTTCGCTGGCTTTAATGGGCAGGGTTAAAGATGGAGCAGGGGGTGGGACCTGCCTGGAAGGGGCAGGACGTTTGGTGTGCGTGTCCGTTGAAGTGCCGCAGTCTTTGGTTTGGGTTTTGATTTTGTCCTCGTCACTTAGACAGATGTGCTCGCGAGGAGGTGTGAGATCACCTGAAAAACACACACACACACACACACACATAATTGTATCATTAAACACATGAAGTTACAACTAGGGGTGGAGAGTATGGAAAGAATATCACATTACGAAAAATTGCAGGGGGGGGGCTGTGTCCTTCCCACCGTCCTCAGTTGGAGTTGTCTGCTAGTATTCTAGTATGCTGGTGGTATGCTAGTCTGGAACAGTATGGGTTATTTGGTGTGTCAGTATTTGCTGAACTTTCTCTTGTCCTTTTGTCTTGTGGACAATAAAGGCCATTAAATGATGAGCTGCCAAACGCAGTGTGGTGAATCAGCACGTTTACTGAATCAGTCCGCATGAGAAATACAAAAATGAGTCACGCAGTCACTCGAGACAATAACTACTGCACCAGATTTTGTTGATTTATGTTCTTTCTGCCCGAATAGTAATGGTTGTCTGTTACTCCAGCAAGTGTTACGTTGGGTGTTACACACTGCGTGCTGATGGACGATGCTGACTGTGAGAAAAAGAGAAAGTATTCAAGTCTTTGTGGAATGAAAGTTCCACAGTAATCCCTCTTATCCCAACAGCCAATTCATCGTCTCACTGATTCCGCCCTCCAGCGAGCGACTAAGTTGCTGTATCCTAAATGGCTCCCTACTCCCTACACTGGACATACATTAGCACTATGAAGCACATTAATACAAACCAAAATAGACCAGAGAGTTTCAATTCTGGCCTACACTGTTGAATTTCAAACTCAGAAGTTACATTGGAATTATTGAAAAATTCTAGCTGACCAGTTTTTTAGACTAATGAGTACGTCAAGCCAAAGAAATTAAAAGAAAGGTTGGTGGTGATGTCATATAATCAATTTATTAATTGGCTGATCAAATTTAGCTTAAGCTCTGCCTGTCACTCGGCTAAATTAGGACATGCTCCCTATTTCCTACACTGGAGAATCAAGAGCACTAAGTAGTACATGAATGGGTGATGTTTGGTAATGGATATGGTGCACTATATGGTTTGTTTATCATTCCATCACGTAAAAACACCACCGCAAACACCTCACCATCATCTGTTCACTGTGGACGCGTCCAACCCACTTAAACTATTCACTATGTAAGCCACATAAACACCACCAGTTGCTGTTAATGAATGGTAGCTCAGCAGTTGTAGTGAATGCAAAAAAAATTATCAGAATGATGGACAGACAGAGGAACTCACCTGTTTTCTGCGGCGAGGATGAGCGCGAGACTTTCTCCTGCCAGCTATACTTCTTCCCAAACGAGTTGTTGTTTAGTGTATCCTGCATGTCAGAGACAGAGGGTAACAGCAGGGGGAAAGAGAGCAAGAGCACAATACTGAGTGTGTGTGTGTGTGTGTGTGTGTATGAGTGTGTGTGTGTGCTCTGTCTGTGTGTGTGTGTGCTCTGTCTGTGTGTGTGCTCTGTCTGTGTGTGTGCTCTGTCTGTGTGTGTGCTCTGTCTGTGTGTGTGTGTGTGCTCTGTCTGTGTGTGTGTGTGCTCTGTCTGTCTGAGCTGGATGGGAGTCGAGCGTGGGCACAGATGATCCGGTGGTGTAAGAGGGTAAACAAGTTGTTTCTCAGCTGTCTGATTTATAATTTTCAAACACGTTTTTTTTTTTACCACATGCGTTCTTATAGTGTGAGATGGTCAGGAATGTGATTGGACTGCCAATACTAGCAACAGCCAGTGATGGACATGGGAAGAATTACAGAAAAATGCTGAAGAGGCGTATTAGCACTCGGCCTAGACCTGGCAGTGGGTGGCAGAGACGAGGACAAGTTTGTGAAACTCTGAAAATGCTTTCTGCGTTTTCCCGAACACGTCTTTGTCACACCTCATGTCTGCATATGAAAGGCAGAACGTCTGGCTCCCTCTCTGTTTGTGTGACGTGATGACGAGATCATGCTGATTTCTCCCAGGTTTCGGATTTTGAGGATTTCTTTCACAGCCTACTGCTCACAACGAAACATATATATGTGACACCTAGTTACTGCCTGATGGTAAAGTGCGTCCTTACAACAAAAAGACAAGAACCTTTGTAAACAGACTGACGTTAAGTGTCAGACACTCTTCGTTTTCTAGATTCGTTAGGAGTTTATAAGTCGTGTAGTGTACGCCCAACTTAAGGCTTGCTGGGACTGGGACATACAACATTTATATCCTGGACACTTCACTATACCATTGCCATGATTCTGTTCACAAGAGTTCCAGGACAAGGCATTTTCCATCTTTTATTTACTTGGAGACATACGATGAGTCGTCTAATAAAAGCAGAATTACTTTGTTCGTCGTTCATGAATAATATCTTCTGCTTATGTTGTGATGGGACTAGAAGTCTGCTGATAGTCAGTTATACCGATATACTTGGATATTCCACATGCCTGACATTGCTATCTTGGACACTTCCTACTAGGGCTGTTACGATAACTGTATACCGGAAACCATGAGAAGTATATTTATTTCCATAACCATCAGTGTTTTTTCTTATCACCATTTTTTCACCGTTCAAACAATAGTAGAGTTTAGCATTCGTTAAAGTTCCGTCAGAGTTTGGAGACAATATTAACATATTCTTCAGACAGGACGTGATAAATGGACCACTTCTGCATCGCTGTGGTGTGCTTCACATCTGCACTCATCTTCACACCAGGTGCAGTTGCACAGCGGTTCAGCAGTGGCCTCGTGCATGTGAAGCATTTTTTAAACATTGTTATATACCGAATACCTCACGCAGAACAAACATATGAAACAAAGAGGAACGTGCATGCATAAACAAGGCAGGACATAAAATAAGGTTCTGAGCTATTGATTAGAAGGTTGTGTATTTAAATCCCAAGGCTACCAGAGAACCACTGCTGTGCCCTGAAGCAAGACCCTTCACCCTCAACTGCTCAGCCGTATGCCTGGATTGTAGCCTGTGCCAATGGTCTCTTCTCAAGTTCCACTGTTTTCTATGGTTTCTCTGGTGATGTGAACGACTTGATTGTCCATTTGGCACGTAAGGGGGGGACGACGACGACGACGACGACTTGTACTGAGATACCTTGACTAAAAAGAAATTCAAACCCTACACTGTTTTATGAGAGGCATAAAGATGATTAATGATAATCTACCAGGTGATGGTCTTCTTGAAGCATTTAAAGCCTTATGTCGAATTTTAATGAGGTGGGAAAATGTGTGAGCTGTATTATGGGTGATCTGCTGGCACTGTCAGTTTTCTTTTATCACCCTGACTAGCGCTAAATCATTATCTAATATAGTCACATAACACACTTGGGGTCATAATGACCTATTTTACATTTTAAATACTAGAAGATAAATACGAAAAAGATTTTTTTTTTTTGGTGCCTTAATACTAAAAATGAGGTTTCCAGCATGAACCTTGATGTGATTTAATCAGGATCCCCAAGCACGTTGCATTGCTACAAGATTTAAAAAGATGTCCTTCAATCGCTAAATAGTGAACACTGCAGGAGGGTTAAAGCCTGATTTGGTGCGTTTTCTGTTTTCTGTTCTTGACATGTGTTTAGTATTCCACACATGCGTGCACACACACACGCACACAACACATCCTTATCTCAGGGCACGACCACCTGAACTCTGTCTGTTCATTACTGATAATCGAGCAAAGAATTATGGGAAAAGATAAGCAGGATTGCTTTGTCTCCTGCTCTTTTTCATTAAAGGCCACTGTGTGTGTTTCAATACAATTCCATTTTTAAAAAATCCATGAGTCAGTAAAAATACGGCTTGAAGGACATTTTCTTCAGAGATGAAAAGAACCCAATGTTCTTCACACCCGCTTCGGCTTTGAAAAATGACGCTGAAGTGCGTTCCAGATGGCCGTTACTTTCGTTACTTTACACAGCAAATGTAAGGTTCCTTCCCACCTGATGGGGTTAACAACTAACACCTGATATTGACTTCATTAGTCTGAACTCGCGCTCGATTCGCCATATAGTTCACTATTTGGGGTGCACCCATTTTGTAGTGTTGTCCGAATTCCCAGTGGACAAATTATACGTCCTGGATAGTGCACTATATTATTACCCATAGTGCACCAGTGTAAATCCAGTGTACACTACTTCTGCCCTAAGTACCAAAATGCATAGCGTTTCTTTTAGCTCGAAATTGACTTGTCAGGATGGATCCCGGGGTAATTAAAAAATTATGTTTAATGACCACTAAAGCCAACAGGTACTTTTTAGTGGTGTATTTAATACAGAAAATCGCTTTTAATACTTGTGTATTTTTGTGGTTTCAGCTCGCTAGGAAGTTTTTGACGTTCGGGTTGTTTATGTAGCGGTGGGTCACGATGATGTGTTTCCGCAGCACTCACTATTAAGTGTTGTTTCAATTCAATCCGGTGTCTTCCTCACAGCTGCCCTATATAGTGCTGTATATAGAACACTCTATGTAGTAAATAGTGAACGACTGAGTAAGAGAGCGATTTCAGACACTGCGACTGTCTTCAGTGCATCGTTGCTTCTTAATTCTCTGACTGTAGTTTGACTTATGTGAAACTGGAGATATCGGGCTAACTAGCGAGCCCCAGTTTGTTATTATGGTCCATTTCCTTTGTTTATGCTCTCTTAGAAGTGTGCTCTGGACTGTTTTTTTTTTTTTTTAAATCCCACTCCTGCCCGCTCCCGCAGTTATTTCTGTTTGTAACCGCCCGCAGTATTTACTAATATTAATAAAAATTCAAAAACTTGGTGAAAGAGAAGCGGTTGCGGCACCAGTTCTGGTGTAAAATGGGCTTAATTTGCAAACCCGAGGTACCTGATTTGTGTCCATTGTAGTTTAAGTAGATTTTTAATGGAGTTTTACTGAACGTTCTTGGAAATGTACTCTCTCTTTGTCCCACGAACTTCATATCTGACTGCCCGCTCCCGCCTGCATGAGAGTAAAAACCACTCGCTTTATTGCTGGGTCCCGCGAGATCCCAGTCCCGATGCATACCTCTTAAGTGCGGTTTACTGCCAGTCAGACCGTTTGTATTTGCATTTAACTCTTCAGGAAAAAGGACAGGTTATCCTCAGATTTTTTTCACATAAACATTGAAAGGTTTTGGTAACCATCCAATATTATTACTATTGTTCCTCATTGCTCTTTGAAAATGCAGACTTGTGTGTTCATGCATACGTTTCAAAGCTAGGTAGCCTTGCAGCGCTAGCTAACTGACATTTATCCATAGTTATCACTCACAGTTCAACATGAATTTGGTGCCTGCGCTCTATCAGGAGCGATATGGGAGAACATGCAACATAGCAAACGCAGAATTGAAATGTTACAGTGAAACAGGCGATTTAGCTGGTTTTCTCTCGAGATTTCTTCACATAGACAACATTTAAAAGAAAAACATTTTTGTTAAGCTGAGACCGGGGCTGAAAGACATCTGCCTCCTATCTGCCTTAATGACCCAGCATCACTTTTATTATAGTGTGGACTTACACACCTGTACATTCACAGACAAATACTGTTTAAGTATTCTTGAAGATCAGTACCTACCTATAGACAATGTGTGCACTAACCCTAGTTTACCTATATTATTAGTTGTTAATTAATAAAAAGAAATCTGTATTAAGAAGAACCCTGAAGGTTGTACAATTACACCCTGAACCAGCTACAATCCTCATCCTTCCCAACAGTATGCATCTGTGGCTCCATTAGACCCAAGTCATTAGATAAAAGGGTCGGGCTTTTATGTCGTGTTTGACCAATGTGTGTAAATGGAAAAGATGAGATGATAAAGAGCCATGATTAATGGATTTATATACGTTAGTCCCTTAGCTTACTTAACAGTGAAATCAATTATTGACATCTGAATTTGAAGGTACCGATTTGGCCCCTAAGCTTGAAATTGTGGCCCGACCTTAAAAGATATCCTGGAATCGTCACTGGTCATAAGTCAGTGTCTTATAAGGCAGCACTTAAATAGATACGAAGGTACCGTTAAGGAAACGTTTGAGATGCTCTGTGAAGGCAGCATACGCCACAACGTTGCCAAGACACCAACACATACTAAGAGTCACTAACCCCAAAAAGTTTGTTTAGGCTAGATGGAATAAAGTACCACTGGGGATAATAGAAGGAATATTCTTTGACGACACTAGCTGTTTCTCAGCAGAAATTGAATCTTAAGTTAAAAACAATTACAAACTATGTGAATGAGTAAAATATAATTTCCCTCATCCACTTTGCCTTGCTTGAGTCCCCTTGGCCATCTTAAGGGTTGTTTTGTTACTTCATCAACTTGAATGGAGTTTGTTAAATAAGGGATTGAGATGACATCGCTGTAGTACAACTCACCCAGAAGGCATTCCTGTGATCTGACGCGGTTTCCTTTTCGAAAATGCCGAATGAAGTTGTTTATAAGTGTGAACACGTGCAATATTTTAAAACTGTGTCTGTGTACAGGTTGGGTTTTATTCCTCCGACTGTACATGACAGCTGATAGAACTGTGTTACTTTACTCTGTTAGCGATTTAACTAGCTAGCAAACTGATCCAAATGAAATAGACTGTACAAAGTTTAAATGCAATAGTCTGTACACTGCAGAGGGCACGCGCATTCCGATTTAATGATCTGCTCCCCGTTACACACACCTTCCTTGTGCTACACCTAATCTAGTTCATACTGAGTCGTGAGGGGGAAAACGACGAGGACGTGATTAAACCAGTAATAAAAATCACAGTAAGAGTTGCAGATGAACATTTTGCCCAGTTAAGTGATCGTAATAACTTTATGAATTATGCATGATCTAAAGGATCTGAAGGTGTGTGTGTGTGTGTGTGTGTGTGTGTGTGCGTGCGTGTGCTTAGTACCAGTTACCAGTCGTTCTTTCTCTTTCGCTCTCTCTTATCCTCTAAAAATGAACTCCCAGTTGCTAAAGTGAAAGCAGAAGTATGCGCTATATTCTTACACTATATACATGTACATTACTATCTAGTACCTGGATGCATGTAGAACAGTAACGTCCCTACTAGGAATGACAGATCACCACCAGAACAGCCTCCACAGGAACAACCACTCATTTTAAAACCCAAAATGGCCGTCCTAAACTTTTTGCATGTGCAGTGTAGTTCTTGTGTAATGCGTAGGCCTTTTAAAAAAAACAAACAAACCTCATTGTCCTATGATGTAGGATTGCCCCTTCCATGACGTAAAACGTTGTACATTACATACATTAGTATATTTCGCTCACTACTAGTAAACACACTACTCACACTAAAAGTGGCTAGTGCACTACGGAAGTGTGCGATTTAAGATGTACGGTAGGATGAAAAGAGACCACACACTTGCATCCAGTTTGTTACAGCAGGGCTCGTTGCCAGCAGTCATCCTCTTATTGACTCTCCTTGTTATCTTATTTTCCCTCTGAAAGCACTCATAAAAAAGGATGCGATGAACTTGGGAGCTGTTTATTTTCACATTCTTATCACTTAGATTTGAGTGGCTGTCCCTCCATCGCCCTCCATCTCTTATTTACACTCCCACATGTGCACACACGCCTGGCATCAGGATCGATGTCCATCAGTATTGTTTATATTGATCATCACTGAAGGCAGTTTTTTAAATCTGAGGGACCTTATGTGAAAAATGTTGCAGCGGATAAATTGATTGTCGATACTTCAAATTTTGCGAAAAACTATAATGGATTCTTTTTTGACAGGAAGAATAATGTGCAAATAATGACGCATAAATTTTGTGTCATGTGACGTGTCTTTTCTACAAAAAACCTCCAAAAACCTGCAGGAAAAGCAGGACGATGGGCCAGCGGTTACATAGACACGTCTTTCCCATATATTTGAGAAAGACTCATTAAAAGAGGAGCGTCTTAGCTTGTCATTTGAGTGATTGCTTCATTTCTGCTCCACTGTCTTCGGACGTTGTGAAGAATGAAGATTAACTGAAACAGACGAATGATAAGTGGTCTAGATATTCTGTACGTTCCGTTTTTGTCACCCTTATCAGTAGGCGATATATATGAAGTTCTTGGGCAGTCTTTTTAGCAGTTTACAGCAGTTTTATGCAGGAAATGATGTTATTACGTAAAGCATGTCCGTCGCTAAAGCAAGCTGCCGGCTGCCAAATACGCATTTTGTAGAGGAAATTTAATTGCTTGTAAAATGTGCATAATGTGCAAAATGTGCAAATGTGTATAAAAGTCGATGGAAACCTAGCTCGAGATTACGATGAGATTATAGTGGGGATTTTTTTTTAGAATAAATGTTACAGGTGTACCGCTATAAAATCTAAAAAAGACAGTCTGGAGCCACAGGACACACCACTGCTAAATAGTGAACACTCCAGAAGGGTTGAAAGAAGATGTGATGAGATAAAACTCCTCACATTGTCGTCTTTTCCAAAACAGGAGCGGAGACTCGAGAGCTCTCCCAAACGACGTCACTTATTTTTTTCCCTTTTGATATTTTCATCCTCTGAGCTGGTGAAAAACAAAAAAGAAGATTTTTTTTTAGTTACTTTTCAGTCATTTCTTAAGGATCTCTTATGTCACCTTGTTACTATCGGATCAAAATGACCTGAATATCATCTTTTTAATAGAAATATGATTTTTATTAAAGAACCTGAGCTGAGCCCATCAAGCGTCATGTTCTTCAGACTGCTCCACATTTAGTAAAGGTTTAAAATGGGTCACTTTCACCCGAACGGGAAAGAAGGTGTTAAACCCGTCCACTGTGCCCTCTGCGTGTCAAACACCAGGGAGAGAAGAGAATAACACATGTGCTCTTACATGACACATGCATTAATCATGCGCTGTCCAGTTTGATGAATGAAACTGGGAAATGAAGGTTACTAAAAAAGGAGATGGGTTCGTCTGAGCTCATTTCCCAGCTGTGTGATGTGAAATTAATATTATAAGAGCAGGTGTATGATATGATAAAGTCCCAGCATGATTTCCCATTTTCTAAGAGGACGACATAAAATTTTATAACAGCAATGTAGGAGTTCAGTTACTCGGTGAGGGAAACTGCTAGAATATTGTTTAAAGAGGTCTGGTTAAGAGGATCACTCTTAGCATTTAGGAGTTTATTAGAACAATGTAGACACAACGGATTTATACCTCTTTAAAAAGTGCTTGAAAAATCAATGAGAGTTTCAGTTTGTAATGATTTTTAATCCCACTATCGGGTGTCACCCAGAAGAGGATGGGTTCCCTTTTGAGTCTGGTTCCTCTCAAGGTTTCTTCCTCA
>JAOUQW010000004.1:19923181-19933327 GCA_028565825.1 Olivaichthys viedmensis
AAAACAGAGACTAGCTATCTCACAGTGGCTGGGCTTTAACAAAACATTCTAGCCCTATGGCCTCGCTCCTTTAGAGATGCATAGCAACCACAAAATTTTGCAGTACATTCCAGGGTCAGGTTCAACTTGCAGTTTTTTCCAGAATTACAGTCTTGATTCGGACTCATGATGCATGAAATGGATATAATTTCTTCTGAATAAGAAATATTCAGCTTCTGAATAAAAAGGGGTACCTTTACTAACCTTCTAGTATATACAGTAATAATATATTTATAATAGTACCGATGTATAACTGTTATTTTGTGGCTATGAAAGTAAGTTCTCCTAACTGACGTGGAGCATCTTGAAAGTGATGATCTGAGCTAATGATCTTACCAGCAATAGCCTGTAGATATGGGTGGAGTCCGTGCAGGCATAGAGCACAAGTCCCTACTTTTCCCCCATAATGGCGCAGGCTACATTTTTGGCAATATTTTTGTAGCTAGCATTTAATAACATGAATTTGTGGCGGGCATAGACGAACGGAAGCTTGCTGAAGTAGAGACGGAGTGAAGCCATTTTGAGTTGCAGAATGACGTCTGGCAGTGCGTTTCTTGTCGCACTCAGTAGGTGGGGATAACGCAACGGAAACGCGTTTTCTATTCATTTTTTCGCGTCACTCAGCCTTTCGCTCTGTCGCTTCAGGGTATGTTAGAAATAGGTGTAATGCTTATGGACCAGTATGATCTTTTATATGAGAAGATTTATATAATAATTCACATGAGGAGCTTATAATAAAGCAAAACGTTTTGCAGGAATTTCCGAAAAGCATACACATTTAAGGATCTTTAGGCTAATGAGTTGAAGAGGCACTGGTGAGGAAACTATGAGTGTGTCATGAAGGCGTTATGAAACGATAAATGTTATTTTATTATTCTTTATGGAGTCCTGTTTAGATGAATATCTTCTACAAGCGAGACCTGGCCAATACAACAGCGATACGGATAGGTCCTGATACGAACTAAAAAGCCATGTTAAAAAATTACAATAAAATTAAGAACAAAACAGTTACAGTCCATTAAATGACGTTATGGTTTGCCTGTAGTCTCCTCTGTATCGTTCTCCTTTTGCTTTTCCTTCAAAACACAAATCGGTATAAAGAAACTGTCATGAATTGGTAATGAAAAGATATGTATACATCATACTATGTGCATAATACATCAGATCTACCAAACAAATACAACATTGTTACATTTGTGAATCACGTGACGATTTTTTCGTCACTTTTATAGTTTTTCTCACCAATGGGCAACATTGCCCTCCTCAACAGCAGATGGCGCTATGGGTCTATTTACACGTCCCTAGTCACCCTGAGGGAAAAAGTGCTCTTAAAATAAGGGGTTACATTGGGATTTAGGAAGTGTCTGGAGAAGTAGAAGTCTGAAGTCAATAGCACACAGTACTAACCACAGAGCTACCACTGTCCCTTATTAATGATAAATCACTCGTCACTCGAGTCACTCGTGCTCAATTGAGCTCCATACACCTGAATAAACGTCAGCGATGCTCAGCTTCAGACTGGATTGTAATTCCACTGGGTTATTTTACAAACTGTGTGATTACTAGTACACGTATTACTTATTTTGTAATGATTCCCGTAACTCTGTTGTAAACGAGTGCTTGTCTTGAGTGGGTTTCCGAGATGTAAATAAGAATGTTATGGTTTGTCTCTAACTTCTTTTTTCCTCTTGTGATCTAGTCCATGCCAGCAGGAATGATGATGCCATCTCAGCCTGTGGTTCTGATGCCCACTGTTTACCAACATGGTGTCGGCTATGTGCCCATTACAGGTATGTGCCGATCATTGGTTGTATGACGTACGGCGATACTCAACACAAACAATACAAAACACCACAGACTTGATTTGACAACTGTCCAGGCGTGGCCTAATGTTCCAAAGAGCACACATGATTAACAGACTCCGTCCAGCCTGCTACGCAACTCGGGCAGAACTAAACACAATGGGGGGATGGAGGGGGGATCGAGATTTTCAACCGTACATGTACCAACTGACTCAATTATAGAGTTAGCACAGCAGGCTACACTTGCTAGATTAGCTTTCGCTTGCTAGTTAGCCTTCGCTTTCCAAGTTGCTCGGACTGGACGTGATAAAAGCTCTATGGGCGGTATGAGCATCATTAACCTTGCGATTGGTGAGAGTGAAGCACGCTTAAAGCTGCTGGATATACGGTTTGTGAATTTTGCCCGCCCCTGGTAGAAAAATGCTATTGCAAGCTACTTGTGGATGAACATTTTGAGAATAAAAATAATAATAAGCCGCATTCTCCGCACTAAATAGGATGCTTAAATAGGAATGACGCCATTTGTGTACCGACACTATTTAGTATGGTAGTATGTGGTTACCGGAGAATGTAATTATCTGCTGCCTTATTGTTGTGTCCTCAGAAAAGCAATCACGATTTAGCAAAGCGAAATAGGGGGGGAAAAAAAGATAATTTCGTTTCTTTTCTTTTTTTGCTGTATTGCCTACCCCTAACACTTCTACTACATTTACATATGAAAGAATACCATCAATGTTTATGTTTACAAAGGCTAATTTGTAGGGTTTACAACAATATGTATGCTGCTTAATGAGTCTAACATGATTCGTAGTATAAGTATAATAAGGAATGGTTTACTGATTCAAGGCATTAATGTAATTGTTTATTCTGTATGTAAAAGACACAGTTTTGCGATGTACAATAAATGCAGTAATGTTCTGTAGTTTAATACGCTGACAAAAAATCCTTAAATAACTGTCTCGTCTGTCACGTCCAACAGGTTAGTCCACATTTATCATAAATCCCGTGAGAAAACAAAGCTAAAAGTCAACGTATAATGGTGAAAGAACTCTTTGTAACAGCAGTCGGGTGGAACTAGGTGGGACTGTTTATCATGCCTCCCATCTTCAAAGAGGATGGCTTTTAAAGCCATATAACACTGCAGCAATTCCATAATAACATGTACATTTATAGCAGCACTTTAATGAGTGAACATGATTATCAGGATTACTGGACATATCGGATTCACACTATGTGTGATTCCTCCACAGTCTCGAGTCTTGGCTGCTGTAATTTTTTGCAAACCACAGGATGTCGCTGTGCTTTCATTTTTCAATGGTCCCAAATCGTTGTGTACTTTTCTGGCACAATCAGGTAGAATCACTACAATATAACGACCCCAGTTGACCTCTACGGGCCAGGAGCAGTACTGTAACTTGATATGATGCCAGGATAGAAATGAGGAGGAAAAGATCTACATGGAAATATTATCAATAACCATTTGCCATTTGATCAGTGCCTTTTATGGAATGGAAGTTATGGAAGTTCCACCTTCTTTTGTGCATTCTTTAAGACCAGGGGTTGGGGCATAGAATTATACATTCACCTGACTAAAGTTAAAGCTGCTGGATGTAAGATTTGGAAAATTCGCCCTCTCTGCTGTAAAAATGGTAGCTTGCAATACTCGCAGTTTTGCTGCGTTCTTCTGCACCACGCAAATGAATCTGATGGTTGCGAGAGGCAAGTAATACACACTCAGTGAGAATCGGGGCTGCATCCCAAACCACATTCTATGCACTAAATAGGATGCCTAAATAGCAATGACGACCTCTCTCTGGCTAACGCTAGCTAAAATACAAGGCCTCGTTGAAGGGAAAGGCTTCTCTCTGTTATGATCTGTCAACGTGCTGCTCACACAGGTATACAAGCTCTACATGGGTCTCCGTGTGTCTCTGAGGCCGATTGTAGCATGTTAGCTGGCTAATGTTAGTTAGCTAGCTCAAAGACAAGGCCTTGTTGAAGGCAGAAAGGCTTCTCCCTGCAGCTCTGTGTTAAGCCGTACCAGAAAGTTGGGGACGGGGTCTCTGGCTGTACTTCTTTCGGGCTTGATGACGTAGTGCGTATCTGAGGTGGCGTATAATGTCTGCGTTCGAAAAACGAAAACTCGTGCCGATTCAAACCCGACAGCTCAGGTTTCACTCTGTGTTTCTATTCCAGGATACAGCAGCTCAGGAACATAATGTTTTAGAGTATTTTTTACTCAAAATCCTGTGAAATAGGAAAGAATACCTTTACTATTGTAGCAGATAACCGTTTTGAAGTATGATTTGTCCTCCTGTAATGCCTGTTTCAGGTGTGCCAGGCGTCTATAACCAGGGCGTGATGCCCATGGGGATGCCTGTCAGCGCCCCTCAAAGCGCCCCCTACAGTGAGGAGGACCTGCAGGCCCTAAATGACATGTTCCCTAACCTGGATAAGGAAGTGATCCGCAGCGTGATGGAGGCGCAGCAGGGAAACAAGGACGCTGCCATTAACTCACTGTTGCAGATGGCCGAGGAGGTCTGACCGAGCTGTAAATACACACACGGCACTCAGCGGGTACACACAAAGGCCACTAAACCCTTCACCATCATTAGCACTTTTTTTTTCTTTTTTTTCTTCCCTGTCTATCAAGTGAAAACAAAGCCCCAGCATCATTGGATTTTCATTAAAACAGCAGCACCCAAGTTTTGTCAAATCTTTTTCTTAGATAATCATATTTTGGTTCCGTTCCGTATTTTACAACACAGCATTATTGTTCTATATTTATTTTTTTTAGTCCGGCTTTAGCCTTTGTCTCCACTGAGAGCTCTCTGTCTCGTCTGTTCTGTATATGCGCATTCCTGTGTCTCAATATATCTGTATAAATATAGCTCTATATATATTTAATGGGTTGTAATATATTCTGAAGACGATTAAAGATATTTAGAGCAGGTCTAATGATAATGGCAGATTTGCAAATGTAAGCCATTGGTTAAATATGGAACTTTTTTGCTAACAAATTGGCATCATGGCATTCTGTATCGCTTTTTGTATCGTAATATTGCTTTAACCCTGTCTCGGGTTTGGACACACACCCACACGCATGTAAACGCATGTTTCACGTTTGTAAACAAGCACACAGGTTTCTTCGGAGTCATTATGAGGGGAAAAAGGTTATAGTGAGTCACTGAGAATCTTATAAAATGATCTATACATTAAGCTCAGCTCAGTGCTACTGTAAATTGAATCTGTTTGCTAACCTATGAACCCAAGGTCATAGTACATAGTTTTCATCCCACCAAATGAATAAATTATAATCATTTCTAAATTTGGTATGAAACTGTTGAACAATTATCAGTGTCCTGACTAAAATTAAATCCTTAAGTCCCAAGTGTGAATAGAAACTCACTCTTCACCATTAGTGTAGCTCGTCTGAGAATTACATTACCCACAATTCCATACTTTGTTTTACAAATGGGAAAATAGACCACCTGCAATGCCAAAGGTTTTATTTAAATAATTGATTTGTGTTACAAAATTGAAAGTAGTCTGACCTTAATACAGTTTACTGTTGTTAAGCGGAACGTTTTAGTTCACTTGCTAAATCACAACATGAGCTTCATTGTGTACAATTGAGTGTGCACTTGAGTGCATAAGTTTGCATTCCCCATGATTTCTGGGTGAAAACAGAAAAAATACACCTGTATCTGTATCTACAAAAAAAAAAAAAAAAGAATAGAAAATGAAATGTGTGTATATCCTGCAACAAGACAGCAATCCAAAACATAAAGCAAAAGAATCAAAAGAGAGAAGTCGATGAACCTCTCGGCCTCCAGACCTAAACCGAAGAAGGTCGTGTTTGACATCAGACAGGGATAGAACAGATATGTCAAGAGTTTGGAGGTTATTATAAAGGCAAAGGATGGATGCACGAGAGAATATTTCTATCACATTCAGAAAGGAAGATGGAAACGTTTGAAATATTTAGTTTAGATTTTTCTTTTTTTCCACAATTAATATCTTGACATACAGTATTTGACAAATCTGTTAAACCGTACACACTAAATGTCTTCGTTTTGTCCTAAGGGTATACAAACTTTTGCACTCGGGTATACTTTTAAATTTTTTCATTTGGTAGACGCTTTTGTTAAGTCAATGATAAAAGCGCTGCATGTAAATATAAGAAATACATTACCCACAATTCCATACTTGGTTTACAAAAATTAAATTGGACCAATGCGCATTGCCAAAGGTTTTATTCAAAAATGTATTTGTTTAGCAAATATTTTCTTTTGGCTTTATGACAATTAATACTCAAGGGTTCCACATTATTTCTCTGTATTTTTATGTTAAATGAGGTTTTTGATCTCGGAGCAGATTTTGCCATATTCCTTAAAGGCCTAGAAGTTCTCATGTAAGACAGGAAAAAAAAACAGATTTAGTGTGTGGCTCTAAACGTTTTGTTGTTTCTGACTTCTTTTCCAAAGTGGTGGCCTTGTTGGCGATACGAATGCAAAGCTGAATGCAAATATTGTCTTTTGATATTAGATATTTCTCTATTTTGTTTTCTACATATCTGTATCAAATTGTGTGTGGGGATCAACCCATGATTTAAAGAAGTAATTTATCGGAACTAAATCGGGCATCGATAAAGACTGTAGTCCATTGTTCTCATTGAAAGCAGAATTTCCAGTAAGATCTGTCTATTCATTTCCTAATGTGGCCAAGAAGTAAAATCATGAAGTCCTTAAATCAATTAAAGGCTTAATGCGGATCATTTTCACGGCATTTTAATCCGATTCTAAGCATTCGCTTTGAAATCCGCTGTGAAAAAGATAGAAGTGTATTTATTAGCCCCTTAGTGAGGATGTTAAATGTCTGCATTCATCTGTAGTTATAACGTCAGCTTATGCAAGAGCAGTGTTGAACTCTTTGGCACTTTACTTTTTCGAAATGTGTGATTTTATTTTGAGTTGAACAGTACACACAAGAATGACAATAAAGAAAATATTCTAGTCAGAGTCGTCTTGTGATTCGGGTAATCATTTATGAGGCAACTGTGATACCCAACATGCACAGTATTGTTATGGTGCACTTTTCGCTGAGTGTGTCTGAAGCGTAACACATGCTTTCGGTGTGTTCAACAACATGTGTTCAGTGGCAGGGAGGCATCCAGTCATGTTTCCAGACTTTAAAACCCTTGATAAAGTGTCACACCGGTTTCCAGTGTGGCAGCTAAGCATGGTTTTAACCCACGAAATACCATAAGAACACGACTCTGACGTCGTCCGAGTGAAGCAAAGATGCACAACTTAAAACCTAATGACCATCGCCTGAGCAGGAGTCCAACTAGATGATTTTACACCGCAACCGCTCTGCGACGCTTTACATTTACAAACCTTGCGCGACTCACAAATTGATTATTATAAACATGCATGATCACTGTATAGGATCAAATAAGGTTTGTTCATCCAGTGATATTTTCACTCGTATGCTCAGTGGCAGTTAGAACTTTTTGATTGGATTTTACACACTCCACACCACAGAATAATCTGGGATATAAAACCAGCCTTAAATCGGGACACTTTTGGCGAACGTCGCGAGGGGCGATTATCCTCTAGTGTGGCCCAGGCATAAGACACTGGTTTATTAAACAGTGTAGGCATCAAGGCATCTGCCTCCTGTTTCGGGTACCCCCACTATCACTGCGTTTTTATTTGGAAGGAAGCTGCGTAAGTAGGAAGCATGTTAAGGCAGGGCATGACAAAGTGCTCCTCAGACGAAGTCTGTCCCAGTTGGAAGGCAGCATAAGGACAGTGTCTCTAGATGGCCTTATTTTGGTCAAATCTGAAAGAGCGTTGCATCTTTCTTTCTCGGAGAACGCAATTCCATAATTCTGCTCATTAGACAGGCGTTCCATCAAAGTTTGAAAAAACTTGTCTGGAATAATGGTTTAGAAATATGGTACTTTTTTAAAACTTTTTTTTTCTTCATTCCAACATAATGATGCGATGATGTAAATATTGAAATAAGGCTACGCAGTTATTGTGATATTTCTATAATAATAATGAGGTCATTTAGTCCCTTTTTAGGCACAATAATGCAGACATGACAAGGAAACTTTGATTGGGAAAAAAAAAAGCAAGACCACACACAAGCTTTAAATTGCAATAGTTTATTGAGAACTAAAAGACAAGGACAAAGATGAAGTTCCTCACATGCACTTTATAAACACAACACACCAAAGCTCTGTATCAACAAGCTTTTAACACATTCTCACAATAATAATATAAATGTGAAAAGAGTTTTTCTTCGTTGGACCGGTTATATGCCGTTTCAAGAAGAATAGGAGAAACACTACACACTACTAGAGAGGAAACCTAAGGTTTCAAATGAGTCATTACATTTCGGTGTCATTGATGAGAACAAGCATTGTGCTTTTTGACATTCAGATCCAGGAATGGGTCAAAGTTCACCGTCTCCTTCTGCGTCTCTCCTTCTGCGTCTCTCTCGTTTGTGTGCATTCGGTTTTCTGGCAGCCACACGAGTCGATGTAAATGTACGTGTATGTGGTTTTTGATCCATCAGGGCAAATCATCTCCACTTTCTTCGGACTGGTTTTCTCTTCTTGACAGCAGGAGCACGTGTGAACCAGAGTGTTAGCCTCTGAAGAGTACCTGTTATAAACAAAGACAGGAGAGAGGTGGGAAAATGAATCACTCGGTGACCTACAGCTATGAGGCTAATGTTGCTAACAAGTAGGGGAAGTTTATTAACCCTATTTTAGCGCTGTTCAAACCGCATGCCTAAATTATCACACACTTGCCTCAAAGGACATTGTTTGGCTCAGTAACACTATTTGCACATAAACAGTTTTCTAAAATGATTTCACATTTCATTTTCGGCCAAATTATTCCTTTAATCCTGGGTCCTAGCTTGGTTTAGCAAAGACCTCCTGCTTTTGTGGGATGCCAGTATTCGACGTTTTTGTTTTCAGAATTAATTTTCATACTCACAAGGAGGAAGTGCCACAGGTTCCTGAGCAGGAAGTGATCGCCACCGGACTCGTGCTTGTGCAGCCGTTATGAACCAGCTTGGTGGTGTTTGTATGGACATTACAATTGCTCCGCGGCATACCTGGAGAGCAAGTGCAAGAGATAAGGGTCAGTCTTTCAGGAAATCCAATGTACAGCTTTTTTCAGACAATATCAATAATTGCGGGTTTCACTTACAGCTCATGCAGCAGCCATCAGCATCAGTCGTCTCCGTTCCCTGTAGCAAAAGAGAACAGCGTTATAAATGTAGATTTTTTTTTTCCTGGTATTTGTAAGATGTGAAACAATACCCCTCATGCTTTATAATAATAATAATAAGTTCAATTTATATAGCGCCTTTCTCAAACCCAAGGTCACTTTATAACAGAAATGATCCAGGTAATAAAAAAAAAACAGACACAAGTGATCATTGCCATTCAAGTAGCTCCACGGTCAGTCATGGTATTACTCATTAGTGAGTAGTCCTTTAAGTACCCCTGAACTCAAAAATGTGATTTTGTCACATTTGGCTTTGACCTCTTGGCTGGCTGATTTCGATTATATAGAGCGTTTGGATCAAATTTGTCAACACATTAAAAGTCACATTATTTAAAACACAGACTTTCCCAGTACTTCCATTAAAAGCTGACGTGTGCTAAACTAGCTAGTTAGCTAGCATAGCTAATGTCAGTGATGAATAAAATAGTTTCGATGGTTATATATATTTTGACATGTTTGGCTACTTTTACATAAATCTCAAGACTCAGATACTGAAATCCCACTCGTGTCGACCTGTGACAAATTTGAAGTAGTTTACTAGCAGTTAGCGAGCCGGCTAGCTATTTGGGATGGCAGGAGGACATGGGGGATTGAAGGGGGGTTGTTTTCATGTTGCATGCATGTATATTTAAAGGTCCTGCCCGTTTTATCAAGGGTAAAGGAGTTCCTAGGCCATTTTATTTTTCAGTTTCTTAGACATTAAGAAACATATTAAACATAATTCATCGACATATATTATTTAAATGGTATAAAAGTACATGTTCAGGGGTACTTCAATAAGTAATAACAAAAAGAATCCTAACACAATGAAATATTTTGTTTGGATATTTAAGTCATATTCATAAATGTTCATAATCTTAAATGCTAATGCGCGTAAGCTAGCTAACATGAGCTAACCTGACAGGATTTCAGAGAGGATATTTAAGTCATATTCATAAATGTTCATAATCTTAAATGCTAATGCGCGTAAGCTAGCTAACATGAGCTAACCT
>JAOUQW010000004.1:19940904-19957317 GCA_028565825.1 Olivaichthys viedmensis
TGAGTGCCCGTTACTTCTGTTACTGGGGTGGTTGTCATTGGAGGGGCTGTGCTCGGCAATGTTGTAATCTCTGGTGACATAGTGGACTCTTTTGGAAGAGTAGTTTTCAAAGGCTGAGTGGTTGTTATTTCTGGTGGCATAGTTGTTATCTTTGGAACTGGTTTGCTTGTCAGTGTTGTTATTTCTGGCGAAATAGTGGTCTCTGTAGCAAATGGAGTTGTGGAAGGTTGAGTGCCTGTTACTTCTGGTACTGGGGTAGTTGTCATTGGAGGGCCTGTGCCCGGCAATGTTGTAATTCCTGGTGATATAGTGGACTCTTTTGGAAGAGTAGTTTTCAAAGGCTGAGTGGTTGTTATTTCTGGTGGCATGGTTGTTGTTTTTGGAGCAGCTGTGGTTGTCAGTGTTGTTATTTCTGGTGGAACTGTGGACTCTTTAGCAGGAGTTGAGGGAGCCTGAGTGCTCGTCATGACCGGTGGCATAGTTGTTATCTTTGGAACAGGTTTGCTTGTCAGTGTTGTTATTTCTGGTGAAATGGTGGTCTCTTTAGCAAATGGAGTTGTTGACGTCTGAGTGCCCGTTACTTCTGTTACTGGGGTGGTTGTCATTGGAGGGGCTGTGCTCGGCAATGTTGTAATCTCTGGTGATATAGTGGACTCTTTTGGAAGAGTAGTTTTCAAAGGCTGAGTGGTTGTTATTTCTTGTGGCATAGTTGTTATCTTTGGAACTGGTTTGCTAGTCTGTGTTGTTATCCCTGGTGATATGGTGGTCTCCTTAGCAAGAGGACCTGTGGCAGGCTGAGTGCCAGTTATTTCTGGTGCCAGTGTAGTTGTCATTGTAGGGACTGTGCTTGGTAATGTTGTTACTTCTGGTGATATAGTTGTCTCTTTAGCAAATGGAGTTGTTGAAGGCTGAGTGCCTGTTACTTCTGGTACTGGAGTAGTTATCTTTTGAGGAGCTGTGCTTGATATTTCTGGTGGTACGGTTGGCACTGTAATAAAAGTTTTTGTCGAAGGTGACATACTGGTCATCGGTGTTGTGTGTCTAACTGTTGTGCCTGTTGTGCCCGTGAGTGTGCTAGGTGTCTTTGTGATTGCGGCAATGGCTGTTGTTCCTGTTGTCACAGAGATTCGTGTGGTAGTAATTTCACCTGTGGTTATTGTTGGAGAAGTTGTAGTTGCTTTTTCTGGTGTTGTGCTTGGAGTTGGAGTTTCTGTTAAGAAATTGGATGATTACCATAAAAAGCACTGATTCAGTGTCAGTCTATGAATTTGTATAAATTAATAATAGAATAAGCTCTACTTATAAGAGTCGAGCTTATTCTATTAAGCTATCACATCATGTTCATTCAAAATAATGGTGTGAAGTTCTGTGATTGAAAGTCACTGTTTTAATATTTAATGTTTTTCAATGGAAAATTTCTGGGAAGTTTATAGAAGGAGCACATCAAATCTTTCTATAAATCCCTAATACATTCATCCTTTTTTAAATGTTCAAACAAAACTTACACATGCTCTTGGCCACACCATACTGCTTGTTTCATTTACTCGATAGGTGCTTTGCCACATGAAAAATTTCTGATGCTTAATAACATTTTGCTTTGTAATACACACCTGGCGTGGTAAAGACAAACACAGTTGTAGGCATTGGTGTTGTAGTCAGTGTTGTGGTTGGCGTTGTTGGGGCAACTGTAGTTTCGCAAGGTGCCAGTGTCTTATTAATGTTTCCATCCTCGGCACACGTAGCTGTAATGCAGCCTCCAAGTCCGTCCGATGTGTAGTAAATTATGTCTCCATATTTGTATATAGTATTATTATGTTGGCATGTACAAGCTGGAAGCACAAAATAAGATTAACTTCTGGTTAGTGAGAACCAGTAAACAGAAAATACAAAATATACTGCAAATGAAAAAAAATTGGATAGAGAATGCTCACCGTTAACATCATATTTGCAGCTCACTCCATTTGATGTGCATTTACTTGATAGTAAAACAAAAAAAAAGTATAAGGTATGCTGCATGGTCAAAAACCAATCAAATAATTTCAGATAATCTCTGTAATAGTAATATTAATAATGATGAAACCGTCCCCGCCATAACCACTGGGAAAGGGAAGGATTGTTTACTCAAAATGATTCTAGACATTGTGTCTTGAATCTCTTCAAGACTCAGATGAATAAAAGGTGACATTCTGTATTTTTGCAGAGTATTTGTCTTTTTCTAACCTGTTTTTCTCCCAATTTAATTGTCAATTCCCACCCTCTAGCTAATTCTACCAACAGAGGAGGGCAATAGCTAACATGTGCTTCCTCTGAGACATGTGAAGCCATCTTTTCAAACTGCTGCTCATGCAATGTCACAGGGCAGCTGAACGTGTTTGGAGGAGAGCGCTACCTGCCCTCTTCCATATACATAAGCTCACAGACGCCCTTAATTGGCTAGAGTTGTTCGGAGCGATAAGGAAGAGAAATGCCATCCTTCCCACCCAGAGAGCAGGGTCAATCATGCTTTCTTGGATTCCCGGCCATGGATGGCTATGGCATCATTGGGATCGAACTCGCAATCTCCCGACGATAGGGTGAACGCTTTTACGCTTGCGCCATATGGGTAATGCAAACTACTTGACTATATAGCAGATGTCTTGACATCACTAACATAATTCATAAAGACAATTAATTAAAGTTCTGAAAAAGACCCCATATGCAAAATATACAAATATGCAAATGCAAAGTTACAAAATTGAGAAGTTGAAAGAAAAATCAAAAAATTTGAGAATCTGAACACTAAATTTGAACACTAAAATAGTTTTAAATAGTTTTCTAAAGTTAAACCAAGTAGTCATTTTTAGAACTTGCACTGTCTAGAGTAGAAAAGACAATTAAAAAGTAATTAAATGTTATCCAGTCAATAAATCATGCATCACCTTCTCAGTGTCACTACATTGAATTTTAAACTATGAAAATAAGTATATCTTGTGTTTGATTTACCATGTACCAACATTTTGCCTAGGACTAGATAGAAGGCTTTAATGGACATACCATGTCTCACAGTTGTTTTTAGCAGGGATGGTCTGGCCAGTCTCATAACGTAGCATTTCAGCATAGCAGCCACATTGGTTCTGTGCCACACATTTCATTTTGTCTTCATCAAACAAGGGGAGATCAGCTGGGCATTCGGGATAGCAACCTGCAAAGATCAAGGGAGCAAGAAGGAGTTTGGAATCAGTATGATGGTAATTTTGATAACACCTGCTCACTGATAATTCACTCAAAAGCCTTTTGTCCCAGGACTTATGTTCAAATAAAATTTGTCGGACTGGACACTTACAAGTGCTTTTCTTCCAAATTGATAAAGCCTAAGGCATAATAAAATATAAGACAGCATTCTGTATTTCTGCCTTATGTTTGACGTATACAACATGATGTTTTAATCTTAATTTTCACAATGCTTTTATTTACTCTATATGCATATCAAACACTAGACTACCCAAAAAAATAAACTTCAGTCCTCCAACTTAAACCTAAAATACGTTAAAATTCGCTATCTGTTCTGGCTGCATATTCAGTTTTACGCTACTTTGTAGTAACTCTATTGAGTGAGAATGGTTTAAACTAATTAGTTGTATCTGATTTAAAGTTATCATTAAAGCTACGAGCACTAACCCTGCACCCACTCTAACCTTAACCCATCAAAACTTTACACACCAGTTGCTGAGTTTCTGCAGGAACAAATTTTTACTCTTTTACGATCCGAAGAATGTGTTGGACAATTAACACTAGAAACATAAGCTCATACCTTCCAGTGCTGGAGTCTGCATTGTGCAGTTTCCTATGGGGTTCCTGCAGGTCTTCATACACGTGTTACCACAAGGTTTGTAGTGCCACTCACACTCACCAGGAGGGTTGTAGTAATCGCAGAACAGTGCTGCAAGAACAACATGATTTTAACACTGATTTCTCTTTTTAGGCTCAAATATAAAAATGAAAAAGAGAATATTTGTCTGGTTTCCCATTTGTTACTGCTAAGGAATCTAATTGTGCTATTTTCCTTGCTAATTATTCATGGCTGCTAGTGTTTGCAAGTATGTTTTGTGAAGAGTGAAAAAGGAAATCGGTAGTGGTTTTCAGACTGCGCAAACACTCTGATTTATTTTCAAACATGAAATAATATTTTAGATTAATCACCAACATTCCACAACAATATTAACTAGCAAGCTTTTTGTAAATGTTTTATTTATCTGCAAACAAATTTCCAAACTAAACTAATTAGCAAACTTTAGAGAACATTTTTTTTTAAAGCTCGCTAATGTGAGAGAAAAACTTAAAAATAAAAATAAATAGATGGCTAACATTAAAAAATGCCCCAAAAGAGCTAGGTAGCTAGCTAATGCTGGAAAAATGTGTCATGTGATCCCATCCGTATAACTAGTATCTAAGATTAACGGAGAGAAGAGTCAGTCATTTACACAAATTGAGTTTGTTTGTTTGTCTGCTTGTTTGTTTATTCATTTATTTAGACCGGGTTGGGGCGGGGTGCTTATCCCTTGATATACCAAAAACATTATATTGGGTTATACAATTATCATACTGTGAAATTTTCCTACCCTTCCAGCCCTAATATGAAGCTACAAGTGACTCACGGCAGATTTTCGGGCTTCTCCAGGGAACACACACTCCAGCAGTGTTACAGGCCTCAGCGTAGGCAGCTACAGCCGTGCAGAAACACTCACAATCTCCTCCACTATCACAAGCACATGCATCCCTCACACATGCAGAATAATAAGAAGCTGGTTCCACCTAGAAAAAACAAATACACACCTCATCGTATACCAGCTGTCTATGTGGACAATTGGACAGTTTAAGCTGTTGGATAATACAAAATTAGGCACTGTTATGTCAAGAAAATCTTTAATCTTTCACTATATCTTTCCTTAGCTTATAGATTTGATATTTGTGTCTACTAGTATGCCTTTGTATAAATATTATATATAAATATTCTCTAAGTATTCTCTTGTATGCCCACCCTTTGCCTCCAACCTCTTTTGTATCCTCTGGGCAGCTGTTGAATCCTCTCAGTTGGAATATTGTAATATTGTAAGCCTACCCTTGTTCTGTTCTAACTTTGCCAGCTATCATACACTGCCTTCTTCAAATCAGGTCTCAGACCAAGAGAGTCATGGCAAAACCGCTTTTCAAAATATTTTTCTGTTGATTTTGTCTAATGTTTTGGATCATTGTCTTGTTGAAGGACATACCCACATTTCATTTTTAGCATTTTGAAATTCCATTTTTTGTTGATAAATTATCAAATAAAGGTACATTTAACTTTTTCCATCAAAAACCATCGGGGATGCAAACTTTTGCCCTCAACTTTAGATGTGGTATTTCTCCCAAATGTACATGCAGTTATAGACAAAGATAATTTCATTTGTTTTGTAATGCATCTGTTTTGTGATGATACCTGTGAATGGCAGGCTGCGAAAGTGTCACTGTTTATAATGCTACACTGTCTCTGCGCCCAGGCCTCCCTATATGGATTATGAGCACACGGTTCTTGGATGGCCATCGCCTCTGGACAAGTAGGAGAAACTTTCCAGCTATTCCCGAAGGTGAGAGCGTCAATGACGACTTCTTGGCTTCTTGTGGTGAAGTCATTGTTGGCGTTGCCATCAAAGTTTCCGCACAGACCGCAGACATTTCCCTGTGGGTTAAGGCAGCATAATACATCAATGCCATATAGTCATTAAAATATTAATACTTTATAGCACCTTTCATGTCCAGTAAAATGTTGAGGTGATTTAATAAGTTACAAGTAAAAGCCAAATCATAAAAATTGTAAAGAAAACTTTCAAAATAACACATTTAAAAACAAACATATACATAAGAGGGATAAATCTAAGCTAGCGAAAAGCGGGTGTAAATGAATGCATTTTTTTATTCTGGACATTTTAAAAGTGATTCTTCATTTCAGGCTGTAACACAATCCTTTCATAATTCTTTTACAGGATGTAACAATCTTTTTATAGGTTTGGATGTATGCTTCGGAAATTGGTTGACGTAAGCTATAAATACTCACATTAAATTGAGCAGTGAGCAAAATGTATATCGCTGTTTTCCTGTCCCATATAAGCATCACGCCGTTGTAGGTCTCAATCACCAAGTAGTTTCCCATTGTGCGGATCTGGTACGCGATTTCATCTCCATTGTCTCTCTGTACCACTTGGTATGTTCCATCAGAGAGGATAAGCTCATTGCTCTGTGAGACAATGAAATTCGTTTTTCATTTAATACTGATTTAGATGTTGCATGGCACCAATCATAAAAAATAAAAATTCTGACACATCTTTGATCACATAGTGTATTGTATTGGCAAATGAAGTGTCTTCTCATTCTGATTATCAGTTTACTTTAATGTTGTTATTCGTGTGGATTGCTATTGTTATTGTATAAAGATTGTATCAATAGTAGTTTTAACTGACTGCTCTGTGTGTGACCCATGGGTGTACCATTTCTGTTCGTTAGCACATGCTCCAACTATTTTTAGTTGTTGCTCTCTGTTTTTCCTACAACTATTTAGCATGTGTTTCTGGTCAGTTGGTGGAAATTCGTATCTCTGTTGGCTCCTTTAACAGCTCTGTGGTTGAATTGGATTCTGCCTCATTTGTAAATCACTTTTGATCAAAAATGTCTGCCAAAGGAATAAATGTAAATGTAAAAGTAATGTAGAGCGGTATTGCTGAGCGCCGCAGTGTTCTCAAATTAAACTTACTCCTATGAAGAGTTTGATGGCTTTGGAGCAGGTGGTGCCAGTTGTTCCACAGGGAATATTTTCAGTGATGACTCTGAAGGTGCCGTTGGTGCTACTGCCACTGCAGAAATCCTGTAAATTACATTATAAAATAAGGTTGTATTTATTGTACATAGCTTTTTGCTTTTACTCTCAGAAAAAGGGTACTAAACTGTTCCTTTTAGAGTACACTGGGTTGGTATCATCAAGGGTAACATATATTCATATCTATACATATACATATATATATATATATATATAATATATATATGTATGTATATATATGTATCTATAACCTTAGAAGGTGAATGTAGTGTACCTTTAAAACTTATTATAACTTATAATTTGAGGGTATATTTAGATTGCATGATTTTGGGACACAAAAAGGTACCTGTAGAGTAGCTTTTTTTTCTGACAGTCTTAAATGGCTCTATTATGTACATGCATGGATACAGATGATAAAACAAATATGGGGCAAACGTATCAGATTTTTTGTTCTTTTGTTATATTGTTTTGGAATAGAATAATTTTTGTGTTCCTTATCCCGGTACGTTCACCTAAAATGGGGATGCTGAAAATGTTAAATTATAAGACTGTTCGTTATATAAAGGGTTTGCAATAATTGTACATATATTTTTTGCCTTTGATCGACGTACTATACAAACACGGAGCAAGTATATGCGTTATTTTGGCAAGCAGTTATAGCTAAAGATGAAAACATGAGTCCAATTTTTAATTTGTGGGTATATGCACTTTAATGTTTTGGAGTAAAATAACTTTTGTGTTCACGTAAAATATGAATGCTGAATATCAAAAAATTACTATTATTTTCAAAAACAATTAGAAAAACACATTAAGGCTGAAGCATTTACTACTTTTGCCTCAAATCTCTCTTCATCGTGAGTCCTAAGTGATTGAGTTAAGCTAGCAAGTTTGACTTCACAGAACTTTTTTTGAGAAAACTGGATATTAAATATCATGGTGATGCTGTATAATGAGTACCTGAGCAAGGGTGTATTCACAGTTTCCATTAAACACATATCGTTTCTCATCGAAGGTTATATAATGCCCGTCTCCGTAGATGCTACATGTGCCACTGCACTGATTTGTGGTGCACGTCCATCTTCTGTCCTTACATGTGCTGCAAGAGAGATTAAATGTGAATCTAACATTTGGTACATGTTGAAAACATGTCAGGATAAATTCTGAAAATGTATTTTATAAATACCATGTGTTGCAGCCATCTTGAACACTGTCCCCAGGCTTGTAAGTCACTCCATTATGGACACATGGACAAAGGTCTTCAGAAATACAACCACCATTTCCATCGGACACCAGGCCAGAGGGACACACACAGCCGGACACACACCCTGTGCTGATCTGTAGTTTAATTGTTATTATTGTTATTATTATTATTGTTATTTATTTATCATTTCTAAAGTAACAACTAATTCACAGGGACTTGTTTAGCACACACTCTGCATCATCTAATGTAGGCCTACTTCAAGTACCTGAGTGATGACATTCTAAATGTTAATCTATTTTTAAATTATTCTTCATTTATAATAAAGATGTTTATAATTCGAGAAATTCAGTAGAATTCTAATTGTATAATTTCAAAGAATTATAAGCACAGTTATAATGATTTATAAATATGGAGTATTCCCAGAAGATTTTTTTTCTCAAAGGGCAGAATATGTATTTTGTTTATTATTTCAGAAGTGTTTATTTTTAGTAATGATAACTCACACAACCCATGTCGAATGTTTGGCAGCTTTTCTGACATTCAGAGCCGGTACTTGCAGGAGCAGAGTTGGAGCAGTTGAAGAACACCATTGGCTCAGTGCATTCTAGAGTAAAACAATTTGTATACAAGACTGAAATATACAGAACATTACTGGTTTGGTGTAAAGTTTAAAAAATTGTGGAATATAGGATACATGTAGAGCATCTTGATTATGTTAGGGCACCTATGTTATTATGTTATTGATGGACATCTTGCAAACGAATGGGTCTTTTAGAATGACTCTTTTAAGTGAATCAACTGAACCAATTCACTTTTTTTCACGTGTTTAAAAAAAATTATGTTGTCATATAGACTAGGTGGCAGTATGAAACTAAGCATGATTAACTGTAAGTTATAATTATGGATAAATATTATATGGATATAATCTTAGAATATAGTCTTTAAATTAGAACATTTTAGAACAATTAGAACAACAGTTTTTTCATTTAATGTAGCATGAAAACGTCATTACATTTGAGAACATGAAAACATTGCATTTGAAATCACAATCAGCTTTTTTTTAATAGTCTCTCCGTATTCCTATCGTTCCTTAAATTACTTTTAAATTTCACTATATTAACATCTTGCATGCCTTGATTTTTGTCTTCTCTTGCCACATTTTATCTTACGTCATATCTAGAATGTACATGAAGTGATGTAAATAATAATCACTATCACACATTTACATACCTTGCACCTTCAGTACGCCAAAGCAGTTCAGCTTGCCTTGCCTACAAGTGCTGAAATTGAATAAGAATTGAAGAATAAACACTCTGATCATTTCAATTGATAAATATTTCTATTTCTTTTTTTTTTCTTTTTTTTGAGGTCTTACCATGTGGTGCCGTCTTTGCTAATGATCTCGCCGGGCTGAATCACTGTGTTTGAATCGTAACACGGGCAGTTGCTCGAGGATACACACACCCCTTTTTCATTCATGTAGGTGCCCGATTCACACCCGCAGCCATCGACTGGCACAAAATTGATGTTGCATGTGTAGTCGGTCTGATCGAGAGTGCGACACGTTCGTTCACAGTTGGTCATTTCATACGAGTAAACCAATGAGCTGGGGCACACCGTATAGTTCTCTGAGGAAAAAAACATAATACAACAGCAATTAGATGTTCACTTCATAGCAATGCTCTGTCCTAGTGCCCCAAAGCGTCTCATTAGATTGTACAACAATACAACTGTAACATTTATTTTAAAATCTACTCTTATTCTCTGGCTTATATATAGGAAGCCAGTGCAGAGAGAATATAATATTGGTGTAATGGAAAAATAGAAAATAATCAATGTTCACGAGTACCATTAGGACTATTAGGACTATACTAAGTGATATAATACTCCTATTGGTACTATGTTCAAATACTGATGGATGTTACGGTTACCATAAATCAGATTTCTCAAGGAATATTAGCTAGATGGGATATATCTGTAACTTATTAATACCCTGGAATCACTTTCACATTTTTTCCCGAGCGTATAAATTTTGAACAGGTTTGAACTGAAAGCACAATTGAAATACAATGGTTTCTGTATTTTATCCAAAGCGTTTAGTAGGGCTGCACAATGATCAATTGCAGCATTGGTGTGATCAATAAATCATGCGTCATCGTGTTTTAATATATTGCAAAGCATAGAATATCGCAATGTGTAGCAACTAATTGCAATATGCATCATGAAGTTCATACTTTTTCTTGATATTTATTCAATATTTGTTCAAAGTGTTCACACTGGTTTCGTTCTTTTTATCTAAAGTGTGTACTCCTCAGAGTACAGATTCTCTGGGCTCATATTTACTTTAGGCCTCTCCTGAATAAACCTTAACCAAGGTAGCATAATTGAGTTGCTTAAAGCAGTTATTGACTCAATGACTTGTCCTTAGCCCAATATTAATGTTAAACATGAACCCTTGCCAAGCTGATATTAAATATAAATATGTGTCAAGCACATATATTTAATATTGACTTGGCAACTGTTTATATTATTTAAGGGCTATGATGGTTTCACACCTTACGTGTACTAAAATATTTAACTCACTGCAGGCAGAATCTCTCCAGCCGTCAAGAAAGATCCCTTTAGCAGCGCACGCATGTGCGTATGAAGACAGAGCAGTGCACATGCAGTCCTCTGACTTCTCACAATTACACGTGTCATATATACAGTTCTGTGGGTGAGAAAATATAAAAATAATAAATGTAAAATATAAATATAAATATAAGTACAATTTTCTGCTAAAAGGGAGTGAAATAAACATTGTACAAGGATATATGGATATTTAAACATATGTCTTATTTTTTTAAAGGGTGTATATACATAACCAATGTTATTTACTTTTAATCAAGCTCCATTTCTGTACCTTATTTACTTTATTGTTGCGGCTGTAGGTGAGTGATATAAATTTGATACTTTTATATTTTATTATATCTTTTATATATGTTATATCTCTCGACTTTACTGATTATGATGATGATGATAAATATGAACAACAACCAACTGGGGATAAATACAGTTTATTCAATTTAGAAACGTAACAATATGAATTTATGATCTGATAATTGTCTAACTCAATATGAGAGTTTCAGTACATCATGGACGACATTAAATGCCATATAACACTGCAGTGGCAGTGCAAGGGTTCAGTTATTCGGTGAAAGAAACTGCTAGAACATTGTTTTAGTGGATTTGAGCAGTTAGCCTTCAGCAGTTTCTCTAATTTCTCTAAATTTTCTTCTAATAAAAAAAAAAAAAAAAAAAAAGGGTTTTAAAAATCCTGTAGCCATTTCCAAGTGACGTGTTATACCCGGGAATAATGTTACTTTGTGATATCATTATCTATACGGGTATAGTATAATGTTAACAATATAATGATTTCAGGTTTCCTATTCAAGTCTGTTCAACTAGATTGAGATAAAAATGTGGCTTCTTTCCTTTAAGAAAGTTCAAGAACTTTAAGAAGTAAACATTTTACCGTTTTGTAGGTGTTAGGGCTGATTTCTGAATGGCAGCCGGCAAAGACTCCGGAAGGATCCGATAGCAGGGAACACCAGTACAGTGCATATTTCTCTGTGAAAGAAACAACAACAATAATCTTACTACAAATTTATGTAAATCTATAAACATATATTTACAAACAGGGGAGAAAGAAATGTTAGGCATAATTCACTGAAGGCTAGTGTGTATTCGCACCATTTTCAGTGCTCAGACTGCACGGGTTCTCAAAGCTCCTCTGGATGTCTGGGCAATTTCCCCTGGTCTTCCAAGTGTTGGCAAAGTCCACCGCTGTTGCATCTATAAGTCCACCAGCCGTGCTAAAATCATCTGCCTGAACGTTGTTGAAATTGCCACAAAGCCCTGCAGAATGGCGAAAGTTAATCCATGTCACACTATCACCGTATGCCAGAACACTGAATAGATGAATGACTTTTAACATTGGAACACTTTAGCGTTTACATAAAATGTGCAAATGTGTTAGACAGCTACATGGCGTGTACACACCGCATGTTTGTCCTTGAAGCTCTGGATTCACCGTAATGAAAACCTGCATGGTAGGAACGAGTTGGATCTCCAGACGAAGCCTGGAGTTAACGGCCTGGATAACGATGTAGAATGAGGATGGCTTGAAGATGCTCACCTCAGCTGCAGATACAAAATCAAACATTTTAAGATAAGAAATTCAATGTTAGCTCTTTTCATTTGCCTAATCTTTTAGAGTGTTTAGTGCTCACAGAGACAAACAGAATAACTGCAGGATGAGTCGTAATTATTTTTAGAGACCCTTAACACAACAGATGGTGACCAAAGTGTCAATCACATACTGTAAAACAATTCAAGCTGTAATGAAAATGTATGCAAGGTGACACACTGAGTTGCCAGTTTATTAGGTCCACCTACCTTGTAGCTACACGCATTAGCTACCTACTATACAGGTATATTCCTACAAAAGGACTACATTAACAGGCTTATTATTATGCCTATGTTATTACTGCTTTACTACATCTTTGTCTGATGTTTTGTGCTTTACAAAAGTAAAATCCAGTGTTGACTGAGTGGTTTTATTGGTTGTATTGGTCTGTTTTTCCTAATCGATTGGCTGAGCTTTTAAGTTGGCTTACCTGTAAAAAGTGGCAACTGTGTGTAAATCCTGTTCATGTCAACATTCCCACTCGGGTCCACTCGGATCACCTGAACAGTCAATATATAAAAATATATTACGTTGGAAGTAGATAATTAAGTAGCTAATGCGTAGATAATTAATTATACAATATATTGCAATTATCACATATCATCAGACACATATCATCAGTGGAGGCATTGTGACTAATTTGCCAGTTGTGCATTTTTTAAACCTGTGATACAGTGTGTTTGGAAACGTGACACCAAGTTAGTAGCTTATTTTTTGTGTCATTGCTATGTGGCCTCTGATTTAAAATATGTTTACCTGTAAATATGTAGTTATTCTTTAAACAGCATATATAAATAAACCATGATAAAGCAACAATTATCTTGATATAAAAATTTATATTAACACATGACAAGCTGGAGGTCTACAAAACTTTTCCCCCACAGATGCGTGTTCATGGGCTCGCCCTTATCACTTACATTAGAGCCTTGTGATAATGCGAGGGTGACCGATTTCAAGCAGGTCTCAGTGTCTGTCAGTCCACATTTCATCAAATCGCCCAAAATGGTGAAACTGGTGCCTGCGCACTCCTAAACAAAGCAGAACAGTGTATGTGAATTAGAGGTGCGTAAAAAACGGATACCTCAAAGTTTAGAAATGCGGCATAATTACGAGTAAAACAATGCTAAACAAAGACAGGTGCTCTTCTGTGTGTAGATTAAAACCAATTTGGCATTTATTTTTGTTCAGTAAAATTTACAAATGACTAAAGACTAAAACCTGAAATTCCCCTTACTCTATTCATGTTATTAATAATGTGCATTGAAGATTGTTGCCCTAAAGTACCTTTGCGAGGATGTACGTGCACTCTCCATGAAACGTATATGGTTTTCCATCAAACGTTATGATGTGCGATCCTCCCATAACTGAGCATGTACCAGGATAGTCTTTATTCACACATATCCACTGACCTCCAGAGCAAGTACTGAAACAAAATCAAATAATAATAATAAGGTGAAGAAGAAAAAGAAGTGCAACAATGACAGACAAAAATGCATCCTAAGATCAGTATGGCCTATATGCCAAATTGTTTAGTCCCTCAATTTTATCATAGTGGAAAGCAAATACACTAAATTGCAATTGCACAAATAATTTTCTCTTAACATTTTATAACAGCAAAGGAGCAGTAAGGAGTTTCAGCAGAGAATTGTTAGCCAAATCCAAGCACTCAGTACACTTTACCTTATATTTACTTATTATTTGCTGATAGTACTTATATTTACTAAGTATTTGTGTACTTAATATATATTTGCATATTGGAAATGCTTATCCCTTATGCTTTATCTAACTGGTAATTGACTATGACAGATGCACCAGGAGTAACCTTGTATTTGGTGTATACAGATTCATTTCTGATTAATATGATAACTAAAATTGCATATATGCAACTTTATTAGAATCTGCTGGCCAATGAATTTGAATTGGCACATTAAACAGAATGACAGTTCATTCAGGACTCACCATTCTCTTTGGACAGTTGTGTAATTTTCCCCAGACGCATACACTTTTCCTCCATGAAGACATGAGCATTTGCTCAGCGAAATACAACCAGAGTTGGTGACATCATCCAACACAGTCCCTTTTAAGATTTAAAAAAATGAAGATTTTATAGGAATTAATCATTACTGAGAACACTTTTGAACTTGGCACAAGAAATTAGCTTTGATTTCTGTCAGTAATTTATCACACAAAGATGAATAAAGCACTGTTAATCAAAGGTGTCAATCAAAGGTGTGGTCACTCTTACTTATATATACTTTACTGCTATTTTAAGCTTTCAGTATGAGGCAAGGCCTCGAAAAACACACATTACCTGTAGGACAGAAGCATCCATCAATGCAGTGTTCTCCACACACCTGTCTTCTCTCAGAGTTTGAACAGGTATCGACACACGGACTGCCACACTCTGTGTACTCCATGGTCTTTGGGCATGACTTGGCTGTAAAAGTCAGCACAAATACAAAATAAGCCAGACAGAACACATCTATCAATGACTCAGTGCAACATAAACCTAAACACCATCTAAACCTATGATGGACACAAATTCACCACGTATGAATATTAAACAAAAGTAAGCATTAAAGGAACAGTTCAACCAAAAATGAAATGTACACAATGTTGCCGCTATCCCAAATGTAGTTGATCAGCCAAGACATGTTTGCTGTTTGTTTCATTTGTTTTGCAAAAATGTAGCTAACAAGTAAGGGAAACCTATAGCCTCCAGTTTAGCATTGTGGCTCGAAACTGCATACATCCTAAATCATCACACACTTGCCTCAAATGGCTTTGTCGAATTGTTCAGTACCCAAACAGACTTTTTTATGCGGTTTATGACACTGTATGGCCCACTGTTATCTATAAAAATGGATGTTGAGGAGCTAAAAATAGTTGTAGCCATCTTAAAACCTGGAATCACTTCCTCAGCACATAGTTTGGTGTCACTCTGAGCAAGCAACAGACTCTGGTAGGAAGTGTGGTCCAAAGTTTGAAGGCTGAATTGTACGTTAGAAGTGATTAGGATGACAATGTAGTTCCAAGTTGATTTGTTTATTTAGTTTTTAATATGGACTTATTCTGGTATTTTATTAAACTTTTTATGGTCTTTTGAGGTGTGTATGATGATTTAGACATACAGTTTATAGTTATAACATTTTGCAACATAATCCACCCAAAAGAATGACAAAATCTAAAAAATAACTGTGGAATAACATTTGACACATGAACTTAAGCTACAGTATATCCAAATTTGTGATTGGCACAAACTCAGTAAAACACAAACTAATTAAGCTATAAGCTAAATAGTCTAAAAAGGCGTTTACTCACGACAGAAGACGTCAGTCCTCCAGTTTTGTGGTCTTCCTCCTGCGTGCACACACTGATGCGAGTATTCTGCTACGGTTTTGCACAGGCAGGAAAAGTCTGTTGTTGTGTTACACTGGCAGATATCCTCCATGCATACATTCACAAACGCATCGATCGACACGAGATTATTGCAGCTGCTGAACGCCTCATTGAGGAACAGCTGGCGGCAGAAGTTCTGTTCAAAAAGACAACATTATTTAGACACGTTTTTAAATGTTTTACTTACTTTACCTTTTTATTCCCTATTAAACATATTTCTTCATTGTATATGTGTTTATGTAATTTTATACTTATACTTCCTGGGACCTTAAATACCGTGAGGAAAATTTCTGGGGAGGCTGAAGCGTAAATTAACATTAATCAAACCCATTTTTGTTACCTAGCCAAACAGCCAGTAACGCTATATTTGCCAAATGACAACGGCCCCATCCAACAACTTCAAAAGTACAGCTCGGCTCTTGTCAATAAGAAGAGAATGGAATACCATACAGTGCCATCTACTGACGAATGATCAATACAAAACTATAAATAAACGAAGGGCCCCATTCTCACTAACATCTACTCGGCTATTTACCATGTCTCTCCAACCCCCTCAACAAGTTTTTAAGGTAACTGAATCTGCCCTTGAGAAATGGATTGCCAAAGTCCCGGTCAAACATAACACATGGCCAAGATTTACATTTGGAGTTTGTCATCCGACATTTTTCCAAGTTCACATGTTAGGGCAGTGGTGGCTCAGTGGTTAGGGCACTGGGCTACTGATCAGAAGGTCATGGGTTCAAGCCTCAGCTCCACCAA
>JAOUQW010000004.1:19960380-19971986 GCA_028565825.1 Olivaichthys viedmensis
ACTGCAGTTATTCATGTAAACCAGTAGTCTGAGACATTGTTTACAGCTTAAAAGGGTGTTAAATAAAATTTGGTGATTAATGGTTTTTGTGTTAATGTAAGAGCTGTTAAAACAGACCGGGGAACACCAAAGTAAGGGGGGAGAAACGAACACAATAGGAGGGTTAAGTTCGAGGTGATCCACAGGCCGGGGCGCAGATGGCTGCAGCGGACTTTCTCTCCCGCCAAGGGGAGTCCACTGCAGGCCTGACGGCTCCCCGGCCTGCGTCGGGCGGTGGGGGCTTGTGGCAGCGGGGGCGTGTGGCAGCGCGTCGGTGGCTGCCAGAAAGTGAGCATGAAAAGGGAAATCTCACAATAAAGCCTTTTTCCACGCCTCCCGGTCAGAAAGATTACAATTACATTTTCCTGTCCAAAATGATCCCAAAGTGTGTTACTGTTACTTTAACGAAAAATGTTGATCACATGACAAATAACTTTTAAATTCACTGGGTAAAGGTGATATAATGTGACAAATTATATTGATGTTTATTGGGGGTTTTTCAAGGCCTTTTCTTCTGCCATTTATAACTGACTGAGTCCCATAGAGAGTTAACAATCTTCTGCACAAGATGCATTTTTACACAAATGAGACAAGAAATGTTGATTTCTGGCATTTATTGAATTTCAAGCATCAGAAGGGAATTACAAACAAAACATGATGACAATTCTTTAGAAGTCACAATTTTTTTTTGCTGATTCATGTAAATAGAAGTCATAAATAGATTAACATTGATTATAGCAGATTAAAGATGTTCCATGCGCAATCACCGACGCCTACGGTGCTGCTTGATGGCAGAAGTCTCCTTCACTGGGCAATCTCTTTTATAGCAGCTACACTTTTCAATATAAATGTAGGTGTGTTTGACTTTCGATCCATCTGGACAGAAAAGTTCTGCTTCTTTCTGGCTGGTGGCCACTTCCTGACAACAGGAGCACGAGTGCTCCAACATGTTGGCTGCCATCGAGTAGCTGAGGAGTGAAGAGAGAAAGTGGATACTTTAATTATTCTTATCTACTAGCAAACATTTCTCTGCCAAATGTCTTGTAGTCATGGTGTACTGAAAATAGTTGACACTGTCAAAAGTTAATAGGCGTTTCTAACAGGATCAACATCTCACTTGTAAAACTTCTAACATTAAAAGTTGATGCCGTACAAAGTTGATGTTGTGCAAAAGTTGATTGCTTCTCAATGTTTAGCTTAGATACCCATGAACATAGTGGAGCAGTTACGTCGCTAGTGAAGCTATTAAATATCTAGTTACCGACCAGAAATAAATCTGTGCTAATGCCGTAACTGTAGAAGTCAAAGTGATTAGGCAACAACTTTAACACGACGACGGAGTGCTGGACAATTTATCCAGACTATGAGAAATGGCATTTAAAAAAGCAAGAATTAGCATTGGAAAATAAACTAATCTCAGCAAAGAAAAGAGATTTTACTCTTGTAACATCAGGAGCAGATAACAGCTTTGGGAAGATGGGAAAATTGATTAAAATAGCCAGTGTATCTCGAGTCGCTTTACTGGTAAATATTTTTGAGAGTTTTTATGATTGCATATGGCACATAGTGCTATTATTCAAGCTGTTCCTATTTTGATCCAAAGTTATGTTTGCACACATGCGCAGATATTAGATTACCAGTATACATGCATTGAAATACCTGATTATTGGACTAAAATCCAGGTAGCTTCAAATGTCTTAGACTTTAAATATCGTAGTATGCTATTTACATATCCATTTAAATAATCTGATGACTGTCCAAATTAGATAACGATTATTAGTGTGCATATAAACTCACTCTGTGTCAAACTGGAACAAACCATTGCTGAACAGAGCGGGGAGAATCTGATCTACCACATATTAGGTATGTACTATGGTGCTCTTATATCTTTACACATCGTTTAAATCCCATGGTCATGTGACCTTAACAACTCTGACGGTGTTGTAGGTGTGACATTACACACAGTGTTTAAAGGCCTGGGAATCTCCCGCCTTTTGGTAGAACTGATGAAAAAACTAAGATGAGTTATACAAGATTATAACCCATGTCCATTAACAAAACTGTTTTGCCCCAACCATTTTCACTCAAAAGGGGTACGTGGTCCATGAAGTAGCATGGGCACCACATTTCCTTCATAAAAAAAAAACTGAAACTGAAGCTGTTTTGTTGTAACTTACAGGGAAGACGTGACACAAGAGCCTTCACAAGTTGTCATCTCCACTGGGTTAACAGTCTTGCAGCCATTGCTCTCCAGGTATGTGGAGCTCTTGATGACGTTGCACGGCCTATTCTTCAGTATGCCTTAAAAAAACAAGAATTTTAATTTCATCAGTGTAGAATTCAGTGTGAATCAAGTGAAGAATTTACTTTCGGTAGATTTTTATTCGTTTGAAGCTCTGTGCTCGGATTGAATTTTGCCTCACTAAGTCTCTTTGGATATAAAACATTGACCAAATGATTGTTTTTTTTAACAATGACAACTGAATAAATGTAAATGAACACTTACAGGTAGGACAGCAATCAACAGTGACAATTGTTCCCTGCATAAAGAACAAGAGAAAGAATTACATTGTGGGCTAAAATACTAAGAAAACAACACAATGGCAGCCCCATTCTGAGGAAATCATCTAGGTATATCCTGCAGCCATATAGGATCTAATCTGATTAAAGCTATTTAAAGCTCTGAGGAATAACTATGCCCCTCACCCTAACCTTCACCAATCAGAACTTTATACAACAGTCTTATGAATTTCCAATCATTAGACCATGTTATGGACAATAACACTAAAATACCAAACATTAAAAAGTGATTATGATGAATTGAAAATAGTTACGCTGAGCTTATTATACTGTATATATAATGGATAATATCATTATGATTAAAGGTAAAACAACGTAATACATTTACAATATGATAACTATCCAACCTAATGGATGATGGCAGTTTTTTAGTCCAAGAGGACGACATTAAATGACATATAATACTGCAGTGGCATGAGGGAAACTCCTAGAATATTGAGCAGATTTGTTAAGTACATAGTATATCAATAAAGTAGTTGTGGCAACTCACAGGAATGCAGTCGGCTTCTGAGAATGGTGGACAAACGTTCTGGATCTTAACAGGATTGTAGTGCGTTCCGATTTTAACACAGTGATACTTCACACACTTGGTGCCAGGTGGTGTCCAGGTATCACCAGGCTAAAGAAACACAGGAAGAATAAAGAAGCAGCAGCAGAGGAGGAAAGGAAGTGAACACGAGAGATATGTTTCTAACTGAAAATGACACTGCCTTCTCCCCATGGCAAAAACGACACTATACCGAGTAATACTGGACTCACCTTGATGATTTCAGTGGTGTTACCAGACGTAACCACACAGCTGGTCTGCACACATTGTCCACAGCACTGGCCTTCAATGGACTGGTACTCGTATCCCTTAAGAACAGAGAATTAGCAGACCAATTTCATTAGCACACTTTGCTTCAGTTTGCTTCGTGTAATAATTGTCAAATTAAATTTATTTACTGCATTGCACTAAATAAAATTTCTCTCTACTCACCATTAGACAATTTGTGTCACATGAAACAGCGGTACACCTGATTTTGTGCAGTTTAGTTTGGGTATCCACGTCATCGCTACATACACAATGCTCACATTTTTCCATAGGTACAGTTACGCCGGGCTGCAATAAGACAGGAGAAATCTGACTAAAGATTGAAAGAATAAAGTGAGGTTTTTTTTTTTAATCCAGTGTTTCCCACAGATCTGAAGTATGCTTTGGTGGAGGCTGGGGAACCAGGTCTGGAAGACCAGAGGGGTGCTGGTAGGGAACCATAATTATTTACAGTTATTTTACATACTCTGTCTCTCATCACCTGCATCAGCTCAACTGCTACCTACCACTCTCAGCTCTGTCAGTCCAGCTGCCTTACTGACTGACTCCTGAAACTGACAATACCGCTTAAAAAGAGGTATTGATCTGCATTTCCCCTTTCCTTTTTATTTCCATTGTTGATTGCAATTGTAATTTCACAGAAAAATTAATATTGACATTATAATTACTGGTATTACTATTTCTACATTTACTTCTTTATCAAGACATTTTTTAGCTTTTGTTCAAATGAATTTCTATATTAAATCACAGTGTTCTAGCTTCATTTAAATGAATTAAACCTACAATGTTCCGTACAGTTCCTGGATATATGACTGATCCAAATTACTTTAAAGATTTGTTTCAAATAAATGAGCATTCCCTCTGATTGTATTTTTAGGAAGATCATTAATCCAGCCGACTGACCACAAGGTGCGAATATGAAGCGCTCCTCTGACAGACTGTAGCTGCACGCTGAATTTCCACGATCTAACTGCTAATGCAACACAGTTTATCAGCTTCGTTACAATTGGAAATTACTGGCTAGCAATCAAACTCATAGGATAATTAACGTCAAACCATTAACAGGAAACAAGCTTTACTAGATCTGTGCGGTTCTTCTCCTCTCATTAGTTTATGTTATTGCTGCTCCTCCCCTCCCCTTCTCTGCATGTATGCCTCCCCTTGACCCCGAACTTTGTTCATATCATGGCCAAATTGGAAATAAGGCGCGTTGTTTTCTCAGAATGGATTAAGAAATAAAATAAAATAAAATATTTTTTAATGGAACAAAATATACTTGGGCGCTCGTCAATATACCTGGGCGCACCACCTAAGTATAACCTATGTGTGGGGAAACACTGTAATGTAAAATTCTGTATTACAACCACTAACTGCAGGTAACAGATGAAACCTCTAATGCCTCATGAAACAACAATTATTTATCTGTGACTACAAGGATTTCAGGAGTAAAAATGAGAAATTAGTGCCATTTTTATTTGATATCATAACAGTCTTACCTTGTATTCCGTGCCATTGAACACACAGACAGCGTCAGGCACTGTGAAAAGTGAAAGAACAGACTTTCTAACGCACCTTTTCTAACTATATTTTGGGAGTAAAGCACATATGCCGATCCACACTCACCACAGGTGTAATCTGGGCAGCAACCTTCCCTTCCAACATGTAGATTGAATCCAAAAGGGCAAGTTTGGTTCTCACTGGGACAAAGACTGGAATTACACACTATGGAAGAATAATCAGAATTAATACAAGTATTTAAATAATGCATATAATAAGAGATTGATTTGATAACTTTTTCTGATTGTGATACCATTAATGAAATGAAACAAAAAAAAGCATGTGCAAGACAAGGCTTTTTTTGTATTTTTTAAGGAGCATTTTTTTTTTATATCGGCAAGATGCAGTTTTATAATGGCCTTTACACTCCAATTTTGTGACTTTTAATTAATAAATAATAATTAAATCATTTAGTCATCATTAAATCATAAAGTGTTCCTTCAGATTAATCTAAATGTAACAAATATTGAAATTAAATTATGTAAACTCACTACAGCTGGCATGTTGGCAGCAATCCACAGTCTGTAGGACCTTTATCTGACCTGGTGCATTACAGTTAACAGGCTTTTGTGTAGGACATGGCAAAGGCTTGCAGCTCGGTGTCAGACTCTTCTCTTCACACGTGCAGTTCATACAATCTACAATCCATGACTCATTGGCCTTAAGGGAATTAAGTGTTAGGCACATTGAATTTAATGACAAGGATTGTTTCGATAACAAATTAAATAACTTATTTGGCTACATATTTTCTTCGTCTTAATCTTCTTTGGCTTACCATTTTCCATTGTCCGTTGGGCATGATGCAAATGTCTGATTATATGACAAAAAAAGACAATAAATTACAATTTAAGCCAGCATCTATTTAATTTAGGTACACAGTAGATGTAGTTTCAACCTAAATCATAAAAGTTAGGACTTACCACAGGAAGGAACACACACATTTGAATATGGACTCAATTGCATCGTGCCATTCGGACAGTAGCAGCCTTCCCAGAACATGCTTTCCAAAGCACTGAATGCACTGGGCTGACTTAGAAATTTGACATTAAATCTGTAAAAGCAGGCAATAAATGTCACTGTGATGTGATAAAAAATCCCACATCTATTGTTTTATTACTGTGTATTGGACTGCACTGTACCGTAAATCGCAAGTTGGTGCAATTTGAGGTCCACAAGCTGTGTATACTTTGGGCTTGTCACACTTGAAATCTGCACATGTAGAACACATACATGTTTGTGACTGCTATGAGTGGATCTTAGAATTTGACTGTCATATGGTAGCACTTAAGTGCACTTACCACACACTCCATTCGTGGCTGGCCTCCAGTCAATGCAGATTCCTGCCATAGCGCACTGTTCGGCGTATATCTGCAAACTGGAACAACCAATGGTCGGGCTGTTCAAGTAGTACACGTCATAGTTGCAGGCCTCCTCATAAGGCTGGTACGGGACTAGCTCATGGCATTCCTTAAAGATCCTTTTAAAAAGATAAAGGTCAGAATTAAGCACTCAAAACCAGGAAATCAAAAATGACCTTCTGTGTTACAAAACATTTCTAGAGGCTAAAATGTGTTACAGCAAGAGTGTTAGGTTAAGAATGGAAAACACAAGGCTGAAATGTTCTAGAGTACTTACTGGCTAATATTGTGGCAGATTGAATTATTGTTGGGTGGCACTGGTGTGGGTTGAGGTTTTGTTGGTGGACAGTAGCTGTCATTATCATGGACATGCCAATATGGAGCCATATTTTCACAGGATGAAATAATGGTGCCATTTGGTAGGCGACAATCATCTGTACGCTTATTATCGCATGTTCCTAAAAAGTAGACGTAAAGCTGTTTCATTAAAAACGAATTACATCAACAATTCACAACAATGCTTTACTTTGGTGTATGTCACTCTCAAATTATAATTTCTAGACCAATAACCAATGTTTAACTCGCATTTTTCAGTTGTTACTAAAAGTGGAAGTCAAAGGAAACATTTAAAAATCCTTTTACATGTATGGCACATACAGTACATGAGTGCTAGCTCCACCCAGGTAATAGCTTCCCGTCATCACTTTCACCTGTTTCAAATTAAGGACTATTCAGGACTTCCATTAATCTCAACAGAATTTCTCAGCAGTTTGTGAAGTCTCTTGCTAACAAGCTGAGTATTGACATAAATTTCCATAGCGGAGACTTTGAACTCCTAAGTTGTAAGCTGCTTGTTAAGTTTAAATCGTGTGGGAACTTTTCCTTTAGATGGGAACACAAGTTAACCAAAACGTGGACAATATGTATGGATAGTAATATAAACGTGGATATATAACGCTTTAAAATGCAATCTAATCTTGTTTACATTGAATAAGCCTGCTTCTGAGCAGGTTTGAGCTTACAGACTTGTTGTCTTGGCAACAAGTTCGACAGCAGTTTCGAAGAACAGACAAATCCAGGATCGTGTCAAATCATCAACCATCAACAATCCAGCTAACTCGGTAATCTGCATGTTTCACTTACCGCACTGTCCTTCAGTGTTTCCATGAAACTTTTGCCATGGGAGGTGGATGAAGAACATCATGCCAGTGAAGGCGACCTGTGCACCGATTTCCGGTATCACCACGAGAGATTCAATGCCGTTGTCTGTGATTCTGAAGTCCTCATTCTCATATGGTAGCGGAACTCGTTTATTGTTAACATATATCTGTAAAAAAAAGATGCAGGCTTTTAAACCACGCTTGTGAGTTTGTCCCCTTTTGAAGAGCTGAAACATGTACACCACAAATAATTGTTATTGTTATAATGACTGTACTTAAGTAAATGTCTAAAGTGCAGATATAATCATGGAATATCCTTTTACCCAAACAGCATTCCTGCAAATGGAAAATTACTGTGAAGACTTTTTGTGCCTAGCGCATTGTTAATATCAACAAGGAAATAGGAGCTATGCCATCACGCTCATCAATAAGCTTACGGTCACTGTACGGTTACTGTACCCATGTTATCATGCAGATACAAACTACTATTTTTATTTAAAGGTCCACTCAGTGATGTTTACGGCAAAAACAAACAATTTATATAAAAGTGATTATTTATTGTCTTTACATTTTTACAGTGTACAATGTACACTCACATGAGATGTAGTTGTAAATGCTTTGTAGGCTTTTAATAAGCCAGTTTACTTTACATAGCAGAGGTCTCCTTGCCATTGTGGGGGGGCGCCATATTAAGATCATGTAAAAGCAAAGGCTAAGCAGGGGGAAAGTTGCCGTAGAAGAAGAAGACTTGTGTGCTCATTGGCTGCTCTTGTTGCTTTAGGCTGTGTCCCAAATGGTGCCTTAATCCCTATGGATTTCTCCAAGTCTGCCCTTTGGTCAGGATGCATGGGTTTTAAACAGAAAGCATTTGGGACACAGCGTTAGTTTGGGACACCATAATTTTTTTGGTGATGCAGTACTATTGAGGTGAAAGACTTGCCACGTTTCGTAGATAGAAACACAAAGCTACCCGCTGTAACTCAGGCCAAAATACTATCTAAAAGGGCTATAAAAGGGCTGTCAGTATTTGACTACACAACATCGAAGCACAGATTGTCTCCAAAACTGTCATATCGGCTGTTTCATAACGCAAAGAAGTCAATCACTGAGCAGGCCTTTGTAGCAGGTGAGGGCGTGGTTTGGGCAGGGGGGTAATGGCTGATGTGGCACACCTTAACCTTTCTTTCTGTCATGTATTTATGTGTTTTTCTGTCTCTCCTTCTCTCTCTGGCAGTATGCTGAGTGTGTGTGAATGCCTGTCCAACCGCGCCTAGGGGGCGGGGTAACAAAAAAAGTTCAAGTTCATAACTTATCCTGAGTCTGCTGTGTTCTCTGAGTGGGGTGCTCCCGGGTTTCGGCACCAATGTAACAAATTTGGGATCACTCTGCTCAGAGAACACAGCAGACCTAGGGTAACTTAAATATTTATTGCTGTTTATCCCGCCCCCTTGGCACGTTGGCACAGGCGAGACCAGAACTTAACTTCACAGGTTAAAAATTCTGCAGCTTTGCTTTTGTCTCGTCTTTTTGTCTCATCATTAAACTCTAGAAGTAATTAAATTAGTTACCAGGTTTGTGACAATTCCATTGGAAATCTCCTGTGCCATGAAAATCTTAAAGGATTTGTAGTACACGCTCAGTGATTTAGGACAGGAGAGACCATCTTCAGAATCACAGTAAACATTGTCAATGATGACGCTGAAGTGGTATTTTGGATTTATCTCTTTGACCAGGACATAGGAACAGTTTCCTTGAAATGGGTAGTATGTTCCGTCAAAGGTGATGTAATGGGGGTCTCCAAAGCCACTGCATATACCTGAATATGACATAACACACCTAGTCTATTATCACAGTAAAATGTTGTGAAGAGTTATAATCTAATGACTTGCAGTGAATAGAAGTAATAAACTGGGCAGTGTACTCACATTGGCATTCATATTTGAAACAGCATTCTGACTCATCAGTAACTTTCTGTGGAGGGTGTTGGTTTACACAAACGGGCAAAGGTGCATCCTCACATTTCATAGGCTCATGTATGATTGTTCCATTGTTGCATGTAATATTAGAGCATTTTCCATCCGGTATAGTCTCCCCATTCTGAAAATAAAATGTGAATTACACTTGGATTTACTCTGGCAGGATTAGGAGAGGCAAGTCAGGACATCCTGAATACACAGTGTCATTGTCTACGGAAAAAGAATAAATGCAATTGAGCAAAAACACAGTTACAGATTCTGGACCGATTGTATATTTCAATCACTAAATATTTTGACCTTCCTTCTGAACTGTGTATAATGATGATGAGCCCAAACTTGTTTGAACAATTTTAATGTCAACAAAATTAGGAGCAATAAATAACAGAATTAAGTTTAATTTCCACAGTTTCATTCTTTTGATAGGCTTGTTCCAGAGCATTACATCATACTTTTAATTTTTACATTCTTTCTTTGAGTGGAAAGTAGAATACATACCAGAGAAGAAATACAAGTAATCATTTTATTGCTAAATCAAATTCAATGCCTTTGCATGGCAAAAATTATAATAATAAAATATAACCTATGTTGTCTAATCTAACACAGAATATTGTTGAAAGCAGACATCAGAAGCAGACAAAGACAAAGATAAAGCCTTCTTAACATATTTTGGCAAGACAGACATTGTAAAACTTAAATAAATGATAGCAAACTTTGAGTGGGATCATTATTTCTGTTAACTTAATTGTGAAATACATTACCTTTAGGGGTGGCTTGTCACAGGGTAATGGCTGGTGACTTGTGGTTGGTGTGGGTATAGTTGTATTTGCACCACAGTGGACTGGTTGTGTATGAATTACACATGCATTGTGCTCCGTCTCGATGCATGTTGCAACATAACACCATCCATCATGATCACTCACATTGTAAATGTGGGAACCTAGGTTAACATGGCATATTAAAGAAGAGAAAATGTTGTCGATGTTGATTATCTTGTGTCAAATTGCAATTAAAAACAAGCAAGTAAATAGTCATAAGGTAGGCTTGATATACTAAATTAAAGTGTAAAGCACAAATGGATTAAAATGTAACGTAAAATCCTTTAAAGACTAATTAGTTACCTGATGGTACAAAAGTTCCATTAATGTTGCATGCACACTGTGGACCAGCTGTTAATGTGGGTCCAGTAAAAATGCTAAAAGTGGTCGAAGGTGTAGTTGTAGGATGTAACAATGTAGAAGAGGGCTTAGGAGTAGAGGACGTAGACATAATCGTGCTGAGAGATGTAATGGTAGGACTTGTTTCATGACACACTGTGTCACAACAAAATACTCTAATTTCATAGTCAAAGCACTGCTGTTGAAGACCTTGATTTTGGTTGAGACAAAGTAGTCCATCTTGTGCATTACAAGTCACTACCTGACCCAGCTGTGAAAGTAAAAGACCAGGGTAGAGTTTTGCTCTGCATTCCACTTTTGTTGGAGTGGAACAGGCTTTAGGATTAGTGTCACTTATCCTTGTTATTGGAACAACCTCACCGCCATTAGGACCTGTTGTAGGAGGGCCAAAGTCCATCCAGTCAGACCAAGAGCACATAGGTTTGCAAGTTGTCGTGGGTGGAGTTGTAGTTTTTGTTGTAGTTACATGCTTTGGTGTTGTAGTTGGGGACGGAGTGGGAGGTGTTGTTGTGGGGGATGTTTCTGTAGTTGGTGATGTTGTAATGGGGGATGTTGTCGTTGTCACCGTTGTGCTGGTAGTTGTAGTAATTGGAACCGTACCTGTAGCTGGGGATGGAGTGGGAAATGGTGTTGTGGGGGATGTTTCTGTAGTTGGTGATGTTGTCATTGGGGATGTTGTCGTTGGCACCGTTGTGCTGGTAGTTGTAGTTATAGGAACTGTACTTGGTCCTGGACACCCTGATACTGAGCCACAACAATACACTCTAATTTCATAGTCAAAGCACTGCTGTTGAAGACCTTGATTTTGGTTGAGACAAATTAGTCCATCTTGTGCATTACAAGTCACTACCTGACCCAGTTGTGAAAGTGAAAGACCAGGGTAGAGTTTTGCTCTGCATTCCACTTTTGTTGGAGTGGAACAGGCTTTAGGATTAGTGTCACTTATC
>JAOUQW010000004.1:19978987-19996325 GCA_028565825.1 Olivaichthys viedmensis
CAGATTTGTGGTTTAAAGATAAAAATAAAAATACATCTTTATGTAACCAGGTGTTTATAATTGCTAAGCTTTGTTGCTTTAAAATGTTATATGATGTTATATTATACCACAGCGCTGTTAAATTCTCGATTCTGATTGATCAGAAGGTGTTGATTAATTTTTTAGTTAATAAACTACAAAACAATGACAGTAGTGCCGGCTGCAAGGCAAATCACAGGTATATATTAATGCGCTCATTCAAATACGTTAATCTTTCTATAGTAACAATTAATTCACAGTAATTGTACGGCGGATGCTCACATAATTTAAGCCTAACAATAAACACATTTTTTTTAAAGTGTTGTTATTTAACAAAGAAAATCCTATAAAAATTGCTGTGGTGAAGCTTTCTGTAAGGAGAAGGTTTATTTAAAATTTATTAGTTAAAGCTGTTCCTTTAATTTTTCTGCCATGGGAAAGTCTCCAGGACAGAGAAGTTTGTGCTTTGAAGTTCATCAGTAACATGAAAAGCTGAATTTTTTATTTACTTTAAGAGAGAGAGAAAAACGAGAGAGGCTGATGAGGGAACGAATGTTTATAGCTGTTATAACATAAGTGAGAACAGGAACTAACTTGTTTCACAGACATTCCACAACATTAAATGTAACTATAAACGCATAAAAAGTGTGACGTGTCTTTCTTTAATAAATTAAAATGTGTAATTGTTGGCAAATTGCTGTGGTATAAACTAAATAAAATACTTCAGGACGTGCTGTTATTGGAAAATAATCAACTCCGGGTTGCTAACGGCCCCGCCTCTTTGCGTCGGGGCCGCATCACACCACCCCGTTGTTGATTGTTTTCCTATAACTGCATGCCCTGTTGTGTTTTATTCCTTACATATATTATATATTATCTTATATTATATTATAATTATTAAACTCACACAGGCCATGTCTAGTGTGTTACAACTCTTTTGGCACTCGGAGCCTGTAGATCCTGGAGCAGAATCAGAGCAGTTGAAGAACACCATTGGTGAGGAGCAAGCTGAAAGGAAGTAACAAGGAAGTCTGAAATACTTATACTGTTAAGGGTAACCTATACCAGTGTCACGAAAATAGTTGGCAAAACTCAAAACTGTCAAAAGTTGACGCGTTAAGCTTAAATTCACATGTACATAAGACTAATCTTGCATAAAAGATTCACACCCTCTCGGTGTACTCTGTGAAGGGCTAGGTCTAAAGTGTTGTGTTCAGCCTGGCTGCAAAAGAAGGCGTTACACTATGAAAAAATTTAGCTAATGTTAGCTGACATAAGCGGCCAGTAACCTCCATGAGTCGTTTGTCTTGTTTTCCACCAACAGACAAGAAGCAGCTACATAACTTGATAGATTAAAATATATATTGTGTATATAAAAAAAATAAAGTATTTATTAGCGCAATTTCCCCACTTGGTCGAAAAAACTACCACAACACTACTGGTAAATGTAGTAAGTTAAACTAACTAGCTCATAACAACACAAGGAACGCTACTGTCCCACTATGTTCATAGGTAGCTAGGCTAAACACTAAGATGTAATCAATGTACGGAATCAGCTTTCAGCATTGACAGTTTTTCAGATGAGAATCCTGCAAGAATCTTTTGACAACATCAGTGAATCTCTCACAGCGGTATAGATGATATGTGTACTGGTATTTATACTATAGTAATATCTAGGATAGTCAATTGAGATGTTCATTTTAATCACGATGACTAAATAAAGTATAAAAGGTGGTGTCATAAACAAGTAGTTGATAAGTAGTATAACTATATGATCATCTAAATTAAACTTAATTTAATGATTGATATTAAATTATGACAGGACTCACATGGCTCGTCAGTGGAAGATCCAATGCAGCTGAGTTTGCCATTCTTACAGGTGCTGAAACAGACGTTTATCAAATGTTTATGACTCAAGATCAACTTTCTGTGGACATTTTGACATAATAAACATAAAGACATGGGGCCTCATTTATAAAACGTTCGTACGATCAGATTTGTTCTTACGTTAAAAATGCCGTACAAAACAGGATTTATAAAACCTGAAACTGACGTGAAAATGTTCTTATACGTGCGCACACTGAAAAGTATTAGGCCCCTGGTTTTATTGAGTCTCTGTAAGTAAGGCATACCACATGGCACCATCCTTGCTGATGACCTCTGCAGGAGGAATTACAGATCCTTTGTAGTAGCAGGAACATTGATCCGCCGGGACGCATTTGCCATCGTCATTAAGATACGTTCCCTCGGCACAAACGCACCCATCCACTGGATCAAAGGTCACGGCGCAGGTAAAATCAGGGTCACTGTGGCAGCGGCATGACTGCGTACTATTGCGAATGTCATAGGAATAAACCATGGTGCTCGGGCAGGTGGTGGCATATTGCACTGTAAACAAATCATAACAGATATTTATATGATTATGACACATCATTATATTGGCTTGCCAAATATGCCCAGTTTTGCTAAATCCATGTGTAATGTATGAGCATCAAATGAACATGACGTTTTTAACACTTTTATTTCACCATGTTATTCTCAGCTCAAAATCACCTAAACATCATCTCTGTATTATAAATATGATTGTAAAAATTGGCATTAGCCATTTTTAATATAGTTTCACTTAAATATTCAAAATGGATCATTTTGAGCCAAACAGAACAGAATGGGTGAATGACTCACTGCACGTTTCGCTCCTCCAGCCGGTGAGAATGATTCCTTTAGCAGCACAGGTGTGTACGTAAGACGAGAGAGCCGCACACATGCAGTTCTCGCTTTTCTCACAGTTACAGGTGTCATACATGCAGTTCTTTTAGGATAAAACAACACGTTTAAGTTGAAATTTTGCCATTAAATTGTTAAAGCAAATAGCTTATGCTAAAAAAATAAAAGCAGTCCCCTGATTAACCACTGTACCTTTTGGTAGATATCTGGGCTGATCTCGTTGTGACATGGAGCAAAAACACCATTAGGGTCTGACAGCAGAGAGCACCATTTCTGAGCAAATTTTTCTGTAATAATAATAAGAAACAGTGATTTCAGATGTTTCTTGTAGCACTCACTCATTAGTAACAAGTAATCTCACCAACATTTCTGAATTCTTGATGAATGAAAAGGTACAGTGGATTGGCCATGATGCTAAACTAACATCATTTTATGTGTGTAAGTGACTAATAAGTCTTCCTGCTCCAATTGGTGTGGAAAGTTTTGATTGGTTATATTTAAAGTAAGGGGTGGGATTAGCGCTCATGCATTAATTACAACACCATTCATATCCAATACAACTAGAATAACTAAAATAAAATGACTATGAATTTTGCATTAAAAGCTAGGACAGAGGATCACAGTTTTCTCATTTAGACTAGGCAGGACAAAATACATTTAATCTGGCTTTTAGCTAGCAGTCAAAAAAAGTCACAAAAAGTGACTGCAAAAAACCCTCCATGATTCCACAGTAGGAATTGCAGTTTGTGGTAAATTGTAGAGTAAAGGTAAATGATTTTAACCGAAATTGACATTTGAGATTTATAACAACTACTTGGAAGGTCTAATTGAAAATGTATGAAGTATAAAGGTTGGGTTTTTTCATGGGAATGTAATTGAGTAAGAGTACAAGAATTAATTTCCAATTATATTCAGTTGAAGTAAAAATTCCCTAAAATGATGCTTAAGTATAGTAACAAAGTACAATTACTTAAGTACTTTCCACATCTGCAACTATATACTAGAGCTTTTTCATAATATTGGGTTGAACACACTCTAACAAACCCATTTTAATCTCATGAAGGGTGTGTTAATTAGGTGTGTTAGAGCACAACAGACTAAAATGTGCAGAAAATTAGATATTAAAAAAATACTAAATTAAAAATAAACAAACAAACAAACAAAAAAAACACAACACACTCTCCCAATTGCATATGCGTAAGAAGTGTCTATGCTCCAACTGGTGTGTAATGTTCTGAATGGTTAAGATTAGGGTCATTTATTTTAAATCCAACTAAATCATTCTCACACCAATTTTACATACAGAAGAAAAACAGAAGAAGCTGAGCTGTACCATTTTCCACGCTGAGACTGCAGGGGTTCTCAAAAGTGTTCTTCACTTCAGGACAGTTAGCTCTTGTTCTCCAGCTGTTCGCAAAACCAACACCGGTTCCTTCATGGGATCCACTCATGGTCGTGAAATCATCGTTTTGGATGTCGTTAAAGTTTCCACACAGACCTAACCATGAGAGATAAGAGAATCAGTTTCCAATATTCCACATGTGCATTAACTTACATATAGTGGCTATCGATGAAAATTAATATGAATCAGTTTACAGTATTCAATATATGTATTATTTAGTGTATTCAATACATATTATTACTAATATACACTATTCAATAACAGCAGCTAAATGAAAATCAATGTTTTGAATGACAGTATTTAATATTTGCCTTAGCTTGTTTATTCATTGTCTTCAATTATTTATGATATATAATATTCAATAATATAAAGCACCTTTAAATAAAAATAAATGTATGAAACACTTTAAAATATTGAATATATGTCTTAGATCTCTTATTCACTTATTTATAATATATATAACATTCGACAGCGGTTCTTAAACATTCATAGAGCCGTTATGATAAACATGATCGCATGAACATTAAGCATTTAACACACCGAGTAAGTTTTGCTTGTGAGTCACATCCACGGTTATGAACACCTGCATAATGGGTACAAGCTGGATCTCCATCTGAAGCCCAAAAGACGTCTGGACAATGATGTAAAATGTGGTCGGCCGGAAAATATTCACACCCGCTGCAATTAAATAAAGAATAAATAGGATTGTCGCTTAAACATAGGATTAACATGACATAACATAAGTACCTTTTTTCTTGCGTTGCCTTTAGATTAGAGGTGTCCGGCTTTCTCAAATAATCGTACTATACCTATATATTCACCCACCTGTGGAGAGAGGCAGCTGAGAATAGATTCGGTTGAGGAAGACCTTTCCATCAGGCTGGATGTTGAACACCTAAAAGGAAATGTGCACATTAAGCATTGGTGTATGTCTGTGAAGGTCTTTTGTATGTCTAGTAGTAGTGAGTCAAAGCAACTGGACTTCAAGTACCTATGAATTTGGCACCTACAGCTCTGTCTCAAATTGCACACTATGTACTATACTCTTATACTATACACTATGTAGTTCTAGTAGACTAACTAGTAACTCGATGTTTGTAGGATCCGGGAATTAATAGTGTACTACTGCTCACTGAGTTTTCCATTGTACTTACACTAAAAGTAGCTAGTACACTATACGATTTGAGACACAGCTGACAACTTACACTGTTTCCTCTCAATCCAGCACACCTAATCAATAATAAATGTCCTGAAGAGTTATATCAGCGTGATAAACTAAACTATATTCTGTAGTAGTAGGTCTTAGGACTAAAAGTCCATATGTCTGATGTACAAAGTTAATCAAAATGTGTAAATGTTACTTACGGTGCTTCCGGCAGACAGAGCCAGTGTCACGGCCTTTAGACATGTTTCAGTGGTCGTCAAACCGCAACGCACCAGGTCTCCTACAACCACGAACTCAGCACCATTGGTTTGCTGAGATAAAACAATAAAAATGATGTAACTGATTTTTTATTACATTATTTTATTTGATTGATTTCCTGACAATGCAGTGTGCTTGTTTTGTCTTTGCACATCTCATATTGTAAGGAAATGTTTGGTCAGAGATCGGGGGCCTTGACAAAACAACAACAACAACAACAAAAATAATCATAATAGTAATAATATTAACAGTAATAATACACAAAGGCTTAAGAGCCCAACAGTGGCACTACTTAAATTTATACTAACAAGCTTCCGTCTTAAGCATGAAGGAGAAAGTGTAGATTTTGCAAGAATGTCCGATAATGTAAGATCAAGCATTAAAGACAAAATAAATACAATAAAAATAATAAATGCATTTGTTTTAACTTCCAATTTAATGTTATGGCTTAGTGGAGTGTCATGTAAATGCATATTAGAGGGAGTTATGAGAGCTTGTTGGGCCTTCAGATCCTATGAGAGCTGAAGGATGCCCAGAAGGCCCAAAGTATGTGCTGGTTTTTGGTACATGAGCAGTACAAGACACCAAACGGATTTTCAAAAAACAAACAAGATGTGACATTGATATGAATATATCTATGTAGACATGATACTAAAACACAAGATATGACACTGAACATTATGGAATGGTAGTGTCCTGAAGTGAATATGAAAATGTTTCAGCAATTTCACAATAGGATTTTAAAAAGAAAGACAGTTGGTAGAATGATGGTAGAACTAAGAATAAATTCACAACAAGAAGTAAGAGAAAGACCTGGTAGTGTAAGACAGTCTTTCAAGGACATTTTAAAAGACACAATGAAGCTGAATTTGAACACAAGTTAACTTCTTGGAAATTTCGAGGAATATGTCAATGACAAGAAAAAGGTGTATCATTTGAAAAAGATCTGGATGGCATTGATGGTATAGCATTACTAAGAATCGAAACAAAAACTGAGGTCAAGTTAAGCCTCTAAACACTTTACCACAAATGGTAATAAAGACTTGAAATCATGCAGATCTGTTGAATGAGAATCATAATAAGGAAATAGGAAGTGTAAAGTGAATAACCGTAAAAATATTTTTGCTTCAAGAATAATTCCTACGCCCTACGTACAGAATTGACTTTTATCAGTCAAGGACCAAAATAATTTAAAAAAATTAAAGGCTATAATGCTGAACCTGTTAAGAACATAAATTTGGGTGTTTTTGAACTAAATGTATCTTTTTTAAATATTGGATGTTTTCTGGGAGCAAATAACAGTGTCAACAGGCCCCAAAATGTTTTGCTACTTAAAAGAAGATGAGAATGAATGAGTGCATTTTGCAGGAAAATTTATACAAGTAAAATAGACATCTTTAAAATAACAGACTTTATGGGTGAGAATGGGGAGGACCATGATTCCGCTTAGGAAAATAAAAGAATGGGCTCTTGAGTGGAGAATAATTGGCTCTGCACGTATTAGCCCTCAACCTCCCAGAATGGCAGCTTTGCGTGATAGGGGTGTGGTGGGAATTAGCAATGACTAAATTAGGAGAGAAAAAAACCCACTTAAGAAGAAAAAGAAAGTAAAGTATGTAGTCATTGCCTCAAGAACATGTGAATGTGTGTATTATGTAATAAAGAAAGAAGCATTGTTCATACAGTCATACAAGTCAAAATATCATGGTTTTGATATGAAGCTCAAGTGAAGAGCAATGTGATTTATTAGAGAAATTCTCAATACGGAAAGTGTGTGGGATAAAAGTACTAAAAGTCTTTCCTGAGAGTTTTGAATAAATTAAATTAAATAAGTCCAGAAATATGATACTGTGGCACTGACCTCAGCGAGGATGTATGTACAGTCGCCATGGAAGTTGTATGTTTTTCCATCAAACGTGGTGATGTGAGATCCTCCCTCCACAGAGCAGGTACCAGGGCAATCTTTCTCTATGCAGCTCCACTGGTTAGAGGTACATGTGCTAAACACAGGGAAAAATATGAGATTGAAATTCAAACAAAGTGTTCACTACTTGTTGAGTCCCATTACTCCAGGTCATGTCCTTAGACTTGACTGTAACACTTATTTTAAAACCCCTTAATCTATTTTATCTACATCTCAATGATGATCAATATAACAATGCTGATGGAAACTGAGCCCCAGAAGCCCATCCCATAATTAGGGATCCTCTTTCACTTTTATTTCAACTTGTTGCTCTGAGCTCAAAATTACCTGAACATAATCTCTTTAATAGAAATATAATTTTTGAAAATTATTTTTGAAGAACATCTTGTAAGATGAGTTCTGTTGCGCCCTTCTCCACTGCATGGATTAATCTCATGGTTGCGAGTGCCATAGTAATACACATTCAGAGAGAATTCAAGGCTGTGTCCCAAAAACCGCATAATGAACCCAAAGTAGTATGCCTAAATAGTAATGAAAGTAGTATGTGGTTTGGGACACGGTCGTATTCGCGACTCGCAATTGCTCATGTATTCCAGAAGAGTGATGAGAATAAAAAAACTTTATTGTGCACATCAATGTGACTGTCACAGTTACTGAGTACCAGATGAAAGAGCAAAACCTCTCAAAAAGAGCTTGAATTTTAGCTAGCGCTAATCAGCTGTGCCTGAACCTACAACAGTCTGCCCATGTCTCGCCAAAGCCGAGGTGTAACTGTGCCTGTTTTGCAAGATCAAAAACAGCACATAACCTACAGAACGGAGGATAAATCAGCTGATTATCATCTATCATTCACTAGCTTCAGACCAAAATCAGAGAACAAATAAATAAATGCTTTACCTGTTCAGCAAGAAAAAACCTAAATTCCATCACTCCTAAATCCTTTTTCCTCTTATAGTATAATATCAGAATCTCTCGCTCCCGTTTGTTTACACTCTCACACTCTCTCACTCTCTCTCTCCCCTGATAGTTGGACTTCTTTCGTGCTTAAAGCTGGGGCGTGATGACGTTTGACGTATCTGAGCTGGCGTATGACATATGTGTACAATTCTCCCGCCAAATCCGACTCGAAACCCCTGACACAGCACTGACTATGAATTATTATACCAGGATTGTCAGGGTGACTCACATCAGCTCAGGAATGCCAATACTATAAAGTCTTTTTATCTTCCCTGTATCAATAATCATTTTTATCTTTTTTTTTTTTTCATTTTTAACAAGAAAATCCTGCACACCATAGCTTTAAGTTTCCATGTTTCATGGAAAAATATTTATTTCTATAAATATCTATCATTTGCTAAATAGACCATATTTCTAGGAACTACAAATACACAAAGAAATGATTTCAGGATTAAAGGCATTGAGTCTTTCTCACCATTCTTTACAGTTGTTGGTGAAGTTCTGACCAGTGTGATAGATTTTGCCTTGGTGACTGCAGGAGCACTGATCCTGCGCAATGCAGCCTCGACCGGTCAGATCATCTAAGACCAAACCTGAAATGCAACGCAATTATTACTCCGTTTATGTGGCAAATTGTAATTTTAGTTGAAATACAAGACTACCATGATGCACTGTAAAACTAACTGAACCAAAATAATTCATTTAGAGCTCCTCAAATGAGCTGCTATGCAATATTGAGAAATGTAATGAATATTTGTCATGTTTGACTATTTAACAGTTTGATTTTTAAAAAGTTGGCATTCCAACATCATCCACACAATAATCCTTTACATATGATAAGAACTCAGCACAGTTTTAAAAGAAGTACCTGGAGGGCAGAAACAGCCGTCGATGCAGTGTTCCTCACACACATGTCCTCGGTCAGGGTTCGAGCAGGTGTTAATGCAGGGGTTCCCACACTCCTGATGCACCATATTTGAATAAGGGCATGTTTTGGCTGTTAAAAAAAAAAAAGCTCAACAGTCATATATGCATAAAAGTGAGACTTAACTTTACTAAAAGCTGTGAAGTAACATGATAAATCATTATCATTAACCTTAATGGTGTGTCTTACTGGCTCAGGCTGCCTCTTTAAATACAACAGTAACATTTATTTAAAAATCCCGTATGTATCTTATCTTCTTTTCAATGATTAGTATAATTTCACCTTGTGACTCTAAGCTCAAAATGATCTGAACATCATCTCTGTAATATAACAGATGATCTTAAAAATGTATGTTTTACATTCTTAAAGTAATTTAATCGAGCACATAAATGTTCATGTTGGAAAAATCATTTTTGGTATCATTATGCATCTGGTACAGATTTAAAATGGGTAATTTGGGCCCAGCTTCGACTTACGGCAGAACTGTTCTGTCCTCCACTGGCCCGGTTTTCCTCCAGCGTGGACACACTGGCGGGAAAACTCAGAGATGGTGCTGCACAAGCAGAAGCTGCTGGAGTTGCCGCTGCAGTGGCACATGTCCGACTCGCAGGCTTTGATGAAATAATCGAGGGAGACGAGGTCTTTACAGTCGCTGAGGGCTGGAAGCGAGAGCAACTGTCCACACTCTGACGTCTGCAGAGAAAACACAAAACACAAGCTCACAATTAGACAGATAATAATAATAATAATAATAATAATAATAATAATAATGCATTTAATGTGCAAGAAAAAACAACAAAATATTAAATTAAACTAATAGATTTTAAATGAACAAAAGACAACAGAATGAAGTACAAAAAAGGAGAAGGGAAAGAATTTAAAATGATATAATACTTAAAAGTGTTACCATAATTATTAAAAATAACATCATATGCTACATGGTTTTGAGCATGATAAACATCAAAAAGTTGTCAAATAAAATGCATTATTATTATTATTATTTTATTTTATTTTATTTATTTTTTTATTTTTATTTTATTATTATGACAGGTCTTACCAGTTTTGTGCAGGTGTTGTCTGATGGAGGTGTCAATTCACTGCAGCTTTCGGTCGGAGCGTCCATCTTCGCAAATTGGCCGTAGTCTGATGGGGAAATCTCAATACCTTTATTTATTGAGGAAAAACACAACATGATTATTTTACTGTACTTATAGTCAGCTATAGGCATAAAACAAGCATGGCAACACTTTTAAATCTTCCATATAAAACTTATAATTAATCAATTCGTAATTATGTTTTATTATTATATTATTATCCTGTAATAACATTTACATATATTTGCATGCTATAGTGTATGTAATATTTGCATTTAACAAAAAATAGATGCAAATTTGCATATTATAATTTGCTATAATACTTGTTATACTTGCATATTATAGTACGTCATATTACTTAAATAGTAATTTTGCATAATTTCATATTAATGTACATATTGCAGTACTTTTGCATGCAATAGCATGCAATATTTGTGTATTTTAATGCATGTAATATTTGCATATTGTAGTATTTTGTACATTGAAGTACATGTAATAAATGCTTATTATAATATGCAAGTTATAGCACATGTATACATACTAGCGCAATTTATTTATATAGCCTTCTTTTATTCTACTCTTCTTCATTTTTACTTGTGTCATTGTGAGCAAATGCCAAGTCTTGTAAGTGAATCGTCCTTGGCGAATAAACCTGATTCTGATTGTGATTATAGTACAGGATATGAAAACTGAGGCTCATTACCATTAACAGTGCAACCTTCCTATAGAAAGCATTCATAATGTTTTATACATGATATAACTGTATAACTACTGTAGGGTACATAGCGTTTGTGCCCTAAGATGTAAAATAATGTATACACTTTCTATAAGAATACCTAATTCATATCATTCAGGGACATAATAATTCATTTATAAGACATAACAGAACCATAAAACCAACCATTTTTGATGAACTCATCGTAGAGCTGGACTCCATTAAAGTCACCACAAAGTCCACAAGTCTGATTCTGGTACTTGTTGTCCAATTCAACCTAAAGACGAGTGAACAAAGCGGAAATTCAGATTTTATGGCAAAAGATTGAGATTGAAGTGTCCTGCATTAATGCAGTAGTTTAATGTGTGGAAACTTTGGGAGTTCCTCCTGCAATCAAACCGTGAACATAGCAAACTCTGGGTGAAACGACACAATAAATTCCCTATATGATCATTGTATAGACATTAAAGCAAGATTTCATCCAAAAATTAAATGTACTACAATGTAGTCAATATGTTGGGTATCTCAAACAGCGTTGCTTATGTGGTTTCTGACACTTTAAGGCACACTGTTATAAAACAGCTAAAAACAGTAGTAGTAGCCACCTTGAAGCCAAAATCACTTTCTTCCTCTGTGATTAGGCATCACTCCACATGACCATCAGAAACAGTTGGGAGGTGTGGCCCAAAGTTTGAAGGCAGGATTGTACGTTTAAAGTGATTAGGATGATATAGTTCCAATTTGATTTGTACATTTTTTAATACAGTCTTATTACATAAACCTGTTTATGTACAGTACAAATGGTATTACTAAGCCAAATTATGTATTTTGAGGTGACTGTGTGATGGTTTAGACATGCCGTTTGCACATTGCCAAACTGGAGGCTATGAGCTTCCCTTACCTGTTAGCTACACTAGCTTCGTAGCTCCAGTGCAAAACTAACAAAACAAACTAAATAAGCCATCTTATATTTCGAGTAACACTTAGACACTACGTCATTTATATATATGAAAGAATTATAATTATGCATTGATGTTTCACTCACCATGAAAGCATCATTTCCATTCCACATGGCCACGAGTCCCAGCTTGGCCGTGACTTTAATGTAAGTTGGGTTTATCTCGATGAGGACTCCAGAATGGCTGTAAGGCAGAGTTACCCTGTGGAGAAAGCATTCCCTATTTAGCAATATTCTATCCCAGGCAATATCGTTAGACTTTATAACAATACAATTGTAGCATTTCTGTTAAAACACCCAATCTTTTTCCACCCTATCTTATTTAGGGATACAGGTCACTCACTCTTGTCCGTCCACACTGACAGAGCTATTAGTGAGCTCCACCACTGTGCCGTCCAGCTTCATGGTGATTTTGCTGATCGTGGGTTCACCATTCATGATCTGCCGCCTCAGCTGAACATTGAAGTCCTCGTAGTTGCTTGAACACTGAGACGTCAGGATGTAGTTACAGGTGGACCGGAGTTGGAAAACGTCCCCGTCAAAGGTTTTAAAGTTGAAATTGCCCCAGGTACTGCAGACTCGTTCATTATGAGCCGGACTCGGTCCTGTTGGTTAGAAACACCAGAGACACTTGATAAAAATGATACACAGCTGTGGTCATTGTACTTATAGCTGACCTACAGAAGCGATATACCTCTCTGATGTACATTTGATGAATAAAGGAATTCAGATCCTGATGTACTTAAGTACAAATTTAAAGAATATGAATCCCTTAAAGCGATCTATCTATAAATACTACACTCAAAATAATTCTTGGCCTTCATTACCATTATATAAATGTTTAAGTGAAAGTTACCAGAGAAATACATCCTTTATTTATCCAAATTACGTAAGCACAACATAAATCTGCTGAATATAAAACGACCATGGCATGATCATGGAAAATCTATTAAATTAATTTTGATTTCGTAGGTTCATGCTTGGTACTTTTGTAATTCAGTTAATACATTTTGTCTTAATCTATCTAATTTATTCATGTTACAATAACCTAATAAACATTTATTTTTATTTTTTACATCAGATAACCCTATAGATCTCCACAAACAGGCTTGCTCCAATGGATTATAGTCACTTCTGTTTATTGATTATTTCGTGTTTATTGTATTCCTGTAATTATTGCGTGCATTCTCTTGCTGTCTAATCCTGTGTTATACCCCTCATACTCTGTGCATAATTTGTGGGGCTCCCCCGCCACTTTCTTTATATGTTCAGTGTTTCCTGTTCTCATTGCCCTGTTGCTATGGTAGTTAATTAGTCTCACCTCTTTTTCATTACCACTATGTTTGTCTATTTAACCCTTTGTGTTTCTCTATATGTAGGTGAATTATTGTATGTGTAAAGCTGCATTACCAGGCCGTGTATTTCTCAGTCTGGTTCTGTGAATTTTCTAGTCCCTAGTCTCATGCTTGTTCGAAATTCCTTGGATTAACCATCAGTGTTAACCTGTTTTCTAGGAGTAACCTTAATAAACACGTTTCAGAAAAAAGGGTACTGTACCAATGCTTGTAAGTGGATTTGTACCCTCAAAGGTTATGCCTTATGTACCTTTAATATGTATCTTTAACCTTATCTTTAAAATTCGTTAGAGGTGCATAATTACACCTTAAGGACTACTTTTGTACCTTAAATCAGGGGTTCCCACATCTAGTTCTGGGGAACCAATGGCTATTTTCCCTACTGATGACACTTCTGATCCAACTGATCGGCTAATTATCAAGCTCCTTAATGAGTTGGATCAGGTGTGTTAGGGGTAGACCTGTGCCTGCAGACTGTATTCTTCCATCTCTAATCTATCACCCTAAGGTCTAAAGATCTGTCTTCAAACAATATCTAGAATGACAATTTGTACCAGTGAATATTGATGTGAGACTCACCAGAGATGGTCTTGGTTGGTGGAATAAGGTTAATCGGTTCGTCTGCTGTTATAGCAAAGGGAGAGTAAGTGTGATGCTCATATATTCAGGTACATGATTAATTTACTAATCAATTAATAAACTTTATTGAAAAAATACAAGGAGCTATAGAAGGAGCAGAATTGGTTCTACTTAGCCATGTTGTGTCTCTTTGTGTCAGGCCGTCTCTTTAGGTTATATAGCAGTACTAATGTAACATTTATTTATTAATATTAATATTGATGAAAATGGAGCCTTAAGAGATGGAGCGAACAGCCACTAACATTACCTTTTTGGTTCAGATTGATTATAACATAACTTTTTTTTAAAAAGTTTTTTTTAAACATGTTCATTAGATCAATCATTTTTAGTACTGGGTCATTTTGCAGAACATAAGGGTTAGAATGAAAATAAAATGTTATTGTACCTGTTTGAGTGGAGCTTATTCCAATAACGAAAATCATCCATCCGAACGTCCATGTTGGATTGTCTCTGTATTTCCCCATGGCTGATCTGCGGGTACCTCGACAGCCCACAGAAGTTTGAGAGTTCTTATCTCACCTTTAGCTTTTATACCATCTGCTTTTGTGTAACGGCCAAGGAGGGGCCAAGGCTTGGCCCTTTACCAACATTACACTGACTAGCCCGCTCCTTAGTAAATCACAATTGTAATGGCATCAATTACTACAACCTTTCAATGTAAATTATGGTTGTGTATTACTCCAGTATAAATTTGCTCTTAAAAATGAGAAGAAGCAGTAGTTTATTTTATATAGCACCTTTCCAAAGCACATGTATGCTTTCTTAAACAAAAATAGCTAACATCATTTGCTGAGTTTGAAATGAAAAAAAAAAAGTCAATGTTTCATTAATGTTTTGGACAAAATAGTGTAATCTTACACATCATCAGCTTTTACTGGCTCACTATTTTATTTATTGTGCATTTCTTACATTCTTTACTAAATAGACTTAACATTTAAATATTCACATTCACATATTCATAGGTCTCCATGATATTTTTGGTGTGTATTTAATAAAATTATCTTATTTTGACTCACACACCACACACACATTCCTCTGCAGGTGTGGGCCTGTGTACCAAAGATTAATTGCCAATCACACTCCTTCACCTCCCAATTGTGCTTTTGTCTTTCTTATCTCCCAACAGGGAAATTATACAAACGCAAAGTGCTCCATCACATGCAAAATATGTTTCCTATCAGCAAGCTGTCACTGGTGTAATATACACGCTTTCAATTGGACGACTCCGCCAACAAGTGTGCGCAACACAGGTTTTCTGTCAGTGCTATGAGTAGCATCACTTACAGTTAAACAACTGATGAATGCTGCTTTGTTAAGGTGTGATTTTGTCACACTAAACAGTTATATTTTATTTATTTATTTATATAATAAGTTTACAACATGCTTTACAGAATAAATAAAAAAGATTGCATTCATTAATTTATCCAAAGTGATTTACAAGTGAACCAGAATCCAATCCAAGCACAGAACTGAGCAGTTGAGGGTTAAGGGCCCAAAAGTGGGATTTGAACCTTCTGATCAATAAGCCGCTGAGCCACACCACAAAAAAAGTGTAAAATTGAATAGAATAAAAATTAAATGCCTAAAGTCTAGTTGTGGCCATTGCTGTGTGTGTATGTTTAGTTGTGGCTCTCATTGTTTTTCCGACTACCATCTTGTTTCTGGTAAGTGGAAATTTTCACACTTGCACTTTTTCCGTTTTCACAAAGAGTTTGGTACAATTGGTTGAGTGTAAAAGCTATTTTTCGAGCACCTATGCAGTTGTGGGAACCAGAACACGGCGGCCTAGGGTTTACTTCAAGTGAACTGCACGGCACCTTGTGTAACAACTCCCGGGGCCGGAAGCGGTTCAAATAACGTAAAAGCAAACCTGGGATGATGGCACCTCCCATCGAAATAAGCCCAAAATCTATCCTTGGCATGGCCTTGAGTATTTGGGCCAAGTCTTAAAATGGCCTCAATTTTGCTACATTTGTATTACTGACGACTTCTTTAACAGCTCTTTGCTTGTATGTAAAAAAAGGGTTATTATAGTTAAATTAAACATTAGAAATTAAACAAAAAACATTTTTGTAAACTGAAATAAAATAATGGATTAAAATTACATTAATTAAACTAATATTTGTCTTTTATGTGTGTAGCAAAATCATGTCTGTGTAAATTGTTACCAAAAAAAAAATTATGTAAATTTTTCACAAAGGCACCTTTACATAAAAAAAATTTATGTAAATTTTTTTTTTCATGTTAAGAAAACTATTTAAAATATAATAAAACAAAAAGCAGATGTGATTTCATTTTCTGTTTAGTTTTTTTTCTTTTCTTTTTTTTCACACAACATCAGGTGACTTGAGTTCAAGTTTATCGTGTAAAATAGTGAGTGTGTGTCCCAAAGATGTTATGCAATGTGCAGTGTGTATTCATACATTCCTCTCATATAAAAATAGCTTTACAACTTTCAATCTTTCCCAAGAATTTATACTACTAAAACTGAAAGTAAAATATATAATAACTATTACAAATACATTCATTGTGAATGTGATGTGGCTGGTGCCAAGGGTGCAGCTTGAAAAAAACTTCGACAACACAGATAGCAGTTTAAACCACAGAGGGATGTTTTTATTGACCACAATGTGAGGGGAAGGGTGGTGAGACAGGGTTTTGTTGTTGTGTTCATGCTCTGGGTGAAGTTGATGGGGGTCGTGCTCGACACAGGCAGAAGTGTGCGAGGGACAATGTACGGGGTCATGTTCTCACTGCTGTGCTGGAGTCCACTAAACCTCTGATTATGAATAGGAAATATACAGTATATTCGTTCTATTGTAGCGCATAGCTGACAGTTCTCTCTGATGCTGTATTTTATCTTGGCTAGCAGCAGTTCTATTACCTCTCTTCATCGCCGCTGTGCAGAGTTAAGGCAATCAGTGGGTTTGCTTTGGGTCTGCACAGGATTCATCACTAGGGTTGTGCATTTGTTGATGTTTTGGCTATGTCGCTGTCCCTGGTGCTGCACCGGCGGTGCTTTGAGCGAGGTGGTCTCCTTACATGAGGCCCGAGATCAAACTAAATAATAAAAACTAATAGAATTTACCTAGGCCACACTATTGCACCTGATACACTCTTACTAGCGCCACACACACACTCACACACACACACACACACACACACACACACACACACACACACACACACACACACACACACACA
>JAOUQW010000004.1:20027234-20048033 GCA_028565825.1 Olivaichthys viedmensis
AACATGCTGGGATATGTGAAGAATCAAATTTCACTGTACTGTACTTGTATATGTGACAATAAAGAAGCTTTCTATTTTATGTTAACTACAAAAATACACCACAGGTGTGACACAGAAAGAGTGGTTTAACTTATGAGCTAAATACCAAAGCTGCCATGGGCTGAATTTGGTGTGTTAGAAAAGGGAAAGCAAATCTCTGTGGCCTTCCAGAACCTGTGTCTTGACACTCCTGGTGTAAATCAATGCATCTCATTAATAATTACTTTATATACTGTAGGGGAATGCCGAATGTGTGTGCAAAAAAAAAAAAAAAAAAGGTTAATCTAGAGGAAATAATAATAACAAATTAATTTAAAAAAAAACTTGCACATGACAACAATCCATATGGAGTTAATGTGCACTATTTTTGGTGTATATTTCATGACTGTGCAATCGTCCATTCATTTCCAGTATATGGGGAATTCGTTATAAATATTTGGCAACCTCGCTGTCAGGCCGAAGTTAGCATGCCTCCTAGCATGTCTGTTTAAGGGGCCTTAAAGCTTGCGAAGGTAAGCGGTGCGGATGGTTTTATTTTTTTTATAATTATTTTATTTATTTACTCTTGCAATAAACTGTCGACGGTTCGCAGCATTTTGTGCGCGGTTTCTTGAATGCTCGCGGTTGAAAAGCCAGCGTGAACATAGCCGAGAGTGTTTCGCGGAGCTTTATTAGCAGGCCCAGAACGCGACCCCGGGGTTTCCTGATGAGCTATACCGAGCTAAGCGTCTCACACACGGTCGCATGACTAGTTATCCGCCGGCCGTTTGGCGATAGCGGCACGTGTATTTGCAGTGGTTCGCTGGTTACGAAACTCCTCGTATTATAAACGTTTCGTTAGTTTATATATATATTTTTTTAAAGAAAGTTGCCGTGGAAGCCAGACATAAATCTGTGTAGCTTGTTATCTTTAAACAGATTCATAGTTAAACATGTAATATATATATATATATATATATATATATATATAAAAGCATAAGCACTGGCGGGAAATTGTGTAAGTGACTTTTATTACATGTGATATTATGACGTAATACTTATGTTAGGCTACGTAACAAAATTGGAAAAAAAAGTTGTAACAAAAGAGTATTTAAAAAAATAAATAATAATTCTTACATTAAACCAGGGGTTTATAGAAAATGGTTAAACCTATGATCTTTTGTCTTGAGGTTGTGTGAATAAGTTAAAAAAAAAAAATATATATATATATACGATGTAAGATGAGATTTTTTATTGTCTTTTATTAAAACGAAATTTCGTTTAGCAGCAATCCAACCAACGCGCCATTACAATATAATCGTAAAAGGTAAACGGAGAACATTACCTAAAAGGAAAAGGTGCTAAAGTATGTTGTATAGATTGAACAATGAATGTGTGGCTATAAAATAGAAAAATGTAAATACAAAAATATGTAAACAGTATTGGTGCAATTGAGGTAGTATGTATACCGTATTTAGAAGATGTGCAATGTTGTGCAGTGTGCCAGAGGACGGGTTTGTGCAAATGTCCATGGTGCAAATGTCCATGGTGCAAATGTCCATGGTGCAAATGTCCATGGTGCAAAGTTCGTGTGAAATGTTCATGTAAGCATTGAGCTATCAAGTGTATAACGTTACAACGTAGTCAGAACTATGCAGCATGGTCCTCTTTTGATCACCTCATGAGGCACATTGGAACTCTTTATTTTGTTCTCCGTTTCAGGCGTGGAGGATGAGCAGGGGCCGTGGCACAAAAAAGAGGGTGCCTCCAGACAAGGCGGACACCCCTGAGTCTTTTGATGAAGTGATTCTGAAAGAGGTGAAACAGCTTTTTAGCAAGGTGAGAGGGTACAGTGCTCCACCTGGAGCCGAATGGTGCCTACCTGACCCCGGCGTGGCGCTCTGTGACCGCCCATGGAGTCATCCACCTCTACAGGCTCTGAAAAACTCCCTAAATGAGGTAAAAAATCAGCTCGGTGACAAAGATTTGCCAGTGTGGCACCAGCACACTTGCTCCACCAACCGAGCAGGCACCATTACATCCCACCTCCGTGAGACTGCAAATGCAGAACTCTGCACTCAGGCCTGGGCAAAATTCTACGAGATCCTGTGCACCTTCAAACTCTTGTCAGAAGCAGCACTGCAAAACGGCGAATTGAACTCGGTCCACTTGTGTGAGGCTCCCGGAGCATTTATCTCTGCCCTTAATCACTTCTTCCAAACCAACAGGCTGTACTGTGACTGGACCTGGGTTGCTAACACGCTAAATCCGTATCACGAAGCTAATGGACGAAGCTGCACTATCGCAGACGACAGACTCATCGCTCATACTCTGCCTTGGTGGTTTTTTGGCTCAGACAACACGGGTGACATAATGCTTCAGAAGCATTTGCTGGAGCTGCAGAAATTTGTTAGTAATATGCACAGTGTGGATTTGGTCACTGCTGATGGAAGCTTTGACTGTCAGGATGATCCGGGAGAGCAGGAGAGTTTAGTGGCCTCGTTGCAATACTGTGAAACTGTGTGTGCTCTACTGTTACTCGGCCCTGGGGGCTCGTTCGTCCTGAAGATGTTCACGCTTTTCGAGCACTCGTCCATTTGCCTGCTCTACCTCCTCGTCTGCTGCTTTCGCACTGTTCATGTTTTCAAACCTGCTACTAGCAAATCTGGGAATTCTGAAGTCTACATTGTGTGTTTGGGCTTCATAGCCAAAGACAAAGTTCGGCCATTGCTCTCAAAGCTGGTCCGTAACTACGGGCCAGATATGGTATCCGTGGTAGCACTGTTTCCAAAAAGCTGCATCCCCAGCTCTTTTCTTAGGCAGCACGAGGAAATCTGTACTTTTTTCCATGCGCTCCAGACCGACACCATTAAGGAGAACCTGCGGCTCTTTACCAGTATGAGTGCCGCGCAACGAAGGCAGCTAGATCAGCTTAGAGAATGTGCTGCACAATTCTACATGCAACATTTCCAGATCCAGTCCCTACCACGCAAACGCTGGGTGTGCCGAGGTGGATCGATGGCTTGGGGAAAGCCATACCAGAGGAAGCAAATGGGATCTTTTAATGAACGTAAGGAGATGCAGTCCCATGAATGGAGGCAGCGTCTTGCACAAGGACCATACCAAACATGCATAGAGGAACATTTTAGGGGTGATGAAGGACACAATTTTGTCCTTGTTGGTCCTGTGGCTGAGTGTGACTTAAATGCATGGTTCAGTCATGTGGGTGCAACACTCCCAAAAGTGTGCAGCTCTACTTTCTGTGATCCAGAGTTATTGAATCTCCTTAACGAAGCTTTAGAGGAGCGCACGCTGATCTTCGAGGGACAAACGTTGGCCAAAAATGCACCGGCATGCAGCTCTTGCTTCATCAGCACTCCTGTGTCCATATTAACCGAAATTTGCAAGTATGCAAATGTTCCTTCTTGCGTAGTGATGGTTGGGAACCCATCATGGCAGGATATACCACTTTCAGGGAACATGCTACAGCTGCAGTTTTCTCCAGGCCCTTCCTACCCAGAGATGTGTGTTTCCACATTGCATGATGGAGATCCGCCTCGTCAATTTGAGCTTCTGAGCGGCGTGCTTTCGGCTCTGCGTGGACTTTCCGAAGGATCAGCACTGGTGGTTCCGTTGTGTTCAGCTCTGACCCGTTTCACTGCATGCCTGGTCCTCACACTCCATCTTTGCTTCCAGTCCATCAGTTTTCGTTGTCTGATTGGAGGCCCACCTGTTGTGCTACTGTGTGTGGGATTCTCCTCAGCACCCCAGGTCAACACCTTCCTCCAGGATGTCCTGGACCAAATGAAAACGCTAGAACCCGATAGGCAGCTTCTGCAGTTTGTGCCAATGGAGGAACTGATCAGAGGTGCACTGCCTCACTTTCTGTCCAGCCTTAATAATACTGTCTTAAGGCAGCAGCTCCATTTACTTCTACCGATGCAGCAGACCAGATAACACCATCTGTCTCAGTCCCACTTGAGCTCAATGAGGACTCATGAGAGCTTGATAATTACCCCATATATTAAATTAGGAGATCATAAATTGGAGTCTAAATCTACACCCAATGGTGTACAATCACAGTACCGAGTACTCCATATCCTCCATATTTTTGTTATTTTTCCTACTCTTACACACTATACTTAGCTTATGAAGGCACTGCCATCAATTCTGTCCAACTGCAGTAGTGGTGTCTTAAGGCAACAGGTCCATTTACTACATCACAATCCAGCAAGATGATGACCTTCAGGATTCCATACACTGTACCTTTTTATGTTTTCCCTGGTCTTGCACACCTGGTTTGTTTTCTTAAAGGCTTGCAAGTTACCAGATATGTTGAATCAGATCAGTTAGATCAGGGAGGTTACATGAGACTGGGTTTGGGCCCTACTGATCTAACTAGTTCCTGATATTTAAAAGATTTGGGAGTCTCTTATTTAAATTATTATTATTATTATTATCATTATTTTAAAAGTTCTTTCAGCTAAACTTCCATTCTCTGTACCTTTTCAAGAAGATATGAAATCACCCTGATGGTTTTTACTATGGTTTTGTATACTTTTGAGTTTAATGTGCTGTATATAATTAGAGAAGGCTTTTTTGTTCAAAATGGAATGGAGAATCACTGTTTAACACAGATCAAGAGTGTAAATTGTATATTCTGTATTATGTTTTACAAATGCTTATATGATTTGCAAATGTTTTAAAGTACTTGGACTAGTACCTTTTTTGAGTTGCCTTAATTACTATATTTTGATGAACTCTTTGTTTATTAAAAGCAGCTTCCTTATAGCCATATGAACTGTTTATTATATTCACATAAAATGTTACTGGTTGTTCCAGCTAATGTAATCTTCCGAGGATCGACGATTTTTTTTTTTTTGTAGATGAACAATATTAAATACACTTTGTGTTAATTATTTTTATATATCAATTAGATTTTTTATTATTATTATTATTATTATTATTGAGCATTTATATTATTTTTTTAGTAAAAAATAAAATTATATTCTGACAAGTTTGGTTGTACCAAAAATCTTCTTGATGGTCATTATTTTGTTTTCACACGCTAGGGAATACCCATAATGCACTGCGAGCATACATCAATTTTAATGCCTGAGAAATGGTGAATTGGTTTACACATGTAACTTTTGTAATTGAGTAAGTTGGCCACAGTATCTGTAACAAAGCTCTAGTGATAGTCATAGTGTTTAGAGTGAATGTCCTCAGTTTAAACGTCACTGCCCTGCCCTCCTCCGTGTTCTCTGTTCCTGTTCGGCTTTATTGATCTGGTTAATGAATCTGGTTAATGACTTTCTTTACTAGTGATTGCCCCTATTAATCATAATCATGGACTCTACAAAAGCTAAAACTTCATCTTTACACCAGAGTGAAAAACGGAGACAAAAAAGAATGGAAAGAAAATGGAGGAAATATTGTCAGTATCGTATTGGATCCTGCTACGACTATGGGCAACAGGATGTGATATCACGCTCCAGGGTTTTATAGCAACCTATAAAATATTAATATAATTTTCTATTTGCAGGTTTCTACCATCTAGTCGAGGATTTTGTATTTCTACAATGTGAATTATATAAGATAGCATAGGGCAAGACAGCCAAAAACAATAGACTCCTTTCATATTTCTAAGGGTTCAACCAGTGATGTGGAGCTCCAGTAATGGTCAAACATATTTGTGCCAAATAAATTCGCTGCTCAATTGGCAGGAATTCACCAAACTTGAACCTTGTGAGAGAAAAAAAAAAAAAAAAAGAGGTATGAAAACAGATGCAACTTCATTCAACGTCCCTGCAGGTTTTCACTAAAGAAGACAAAGCCATATCTCAGATATTGGTTCAATAATAAGATCTAACAGAATGTATATGGGCGTAGGCGCCTTTCATCAATAAGACATACAGCAGTAGTGAATAAACTTGGTCTTTATCTGGACGTCCATTAATTGGGTGTTCTCATCTGTAACCGGAAGAAATCAGTATTGATCTGAGCTCTGCATTTTAGGTGCTTCCTATTAACTACATAGTGCACTATTTTGAGAGTGTGCCATTTTGAAGTCATGTTTGAAAGCATAGTGGAAAATATTCAGTGTGCCCATGAAATCCCACAATGCACTGCAGTGGGTTAGCATCCAAATCTAGCTAGTACAGAATACACATAATGCTGTGATTCATTTTTATTTGTTGTTTAATTTTTGTCAGTTCTCATTTATGACGTAAAGACAGGAATGCCCATCACTGAGTCACAGTGCAGTCAGTTTTATGCCAGCTGATTTGAGAGATGGCCGCAATAATCTTGTCTGGTTTGACTGATTCGTCGACCTAAGCGATCCAATTAATGAGATGCCATTTCATTATGTCATCCAGAAAATAATCCATAAATGCCTGTGTACATGACTTAGCATAAGTGTCTAAGGTCAGAACTTCTCTATCACATGCCAAGTAAGCTACACAGGACTTTCCAAAATCGTTCCACTTTAACAAACTACAAAATATTGTTTTATAATTGCCGTCTGTCATCGTGTAATTAAAACACGATGCTCTCATGCACATCAACACAGCTGCATGTTGTTATCCAAAGGCAAATAAAAATAAATCCCCCACTCATTAGAAATGTTAAATAAGCTGTTGACTATGAAGAGACTAATTCCCTTCGCCAATAAGAGCTCTTGTGACATTTCAGTATAGACCTGTCAATAAGAATAACTGCAAATGGCACAATGATGATTCAACACTACACAGCAGAGTTCATTTGTGTTAAAGTGCTCATTCTGCCAAAAATGAAATGCACACAATGTCCCCCTTACCCCAAATTTTGTCGATCAGCTAAGACATGTTTGGTGTGAGAATTTTCTTATAGCCTCCAGCAAATTGTTTCCTAAATCAACAGTTTCCCTCAAAATGTTAAACATTGTTTGGCTCAGTAGTACCATTTGTAATACCATTTCAGAAAACACATCCATATTTAAAAATTAGTTAATTATACAAATCAAAGTGGAACTATATGAACATCCAAATCACTTCTAATGTACAATTCAGCCTTCAGTAGTGTGTATTTATAGTTTAAAAAAATATAAGAAACCCAGAAGACCGCTGAAAAACTTTCTCAAATCGCATACTACTGTACTAAATAATATGTCAAAATAGTACACCACCTACTAGTATCGGTGCCTATAGTGGCACTTTATTTTGACATACTATTTAGTGCAGTAGTATGCGGTTTAGTATGCAACTAAACAAAGCCTAGCTACCATTTCCACACCACTGTGAATCTGTTTAAACGCTCTGCTCAGAATTGAAATGGTCTGCTTGGCCATTTGGTTGCAAAATATAGCTACAGCAAGTACAGAAGCAGAAGTTAAGGAAATAATTAATTCTATTTCCCCCTAAGCTCTGATGCTGATTCAACACGCTCAAATGGCTGAACGGCACTGACAGGAGCCAACAATTGCCAGCAGTCGGCTTGGTGTGTCAGGACCCTTAGTCATGCAGTTTGCATGATGCTAATCTGGCGGCTATAAGTTTCCATCTATATTAGCCTTGGAGCTAAATGGCAAAACTAAAGAAGAAACACCAAGCATGTCTTGGCTAATCGACTACATTTGGGGTAAGGTTGAGGAACATTGTGTACATTTCATTTTTGTCTTGTTTTAACACAATAGGTGTTCATTTAACAGTGTGACAGGTAATCAACACTGGGGGTGCAAATTCAATGCTAAGATTTAATTAAGCTATATAGGTTCAAGCCATATATAGTGTTGATCCTAATTCAACACCGCAAAAGTTAATAAAGACTAAGTATGAAACGCTGTATCTGTTCATTTACACACTGTAGGTGTTAATGCAACAGTGTAAGAGTTAAATAAACACTGTAGGTGTTAATGATATGATACTAAAATAATGAATGATTCTTCGATCTTCTAGACTGACGGCTGCAGAGACCACGCCTTCCTCCCTGGGACTGATGGCTGCAGAGGCCACGCCTCCTCACTGAGACTGACAAGAGCAGAGACCACGCCTTCCTCCCTGGGACTGACGGCTGCAGAGGCCACGCCTCCTCACTGGGACTGACGGCTGCAGAGGCCACGCCTCCTCACTGGGACTGACAAGAGCAGAGACCACGCCTTCCTCCCTGGGACTGACAAGCGCAGAGGGCCTGACAGGTGCAGAGGCCACGCCTCCTCACAGGTTCTGACAAGCGCAGAGGGCCTGACAGGTGCAAAGGCCACGCCTCCTCACAGGGACTGACAAGCGCAGAGGGCCTGACAGGTGCAGAGGCCACGCCTCCTCACAAGCACAAGAGGCCAAAAAAAGCATGAAGCTCTTTACTTGTCAGTTCCTTAATTGACCGGCACAGAAACCACGCCTCCTTCACTGCCTCTGACACTTTTTGGAGAACTATTGAAGCCCGCAATGGCACATTAGGATTTGATTGATTGATTGATTGAAATGATTGTCAACACTGTGCAGACCCAAAACACATTAACTGTCAAGAACGGCAATTAGGCTATGGTAAGACCTGCGCAAATGATAAACAGTCATACCTGAGGGTTTTTATTTATTTATTTTAATTCTGATGCAAACGAAGTAAGGATGCATATGTTGTAATATGGATGAGTCCGCATTAAAATCCATTATACATTATTTCACTAAATAAGTGGCCTGCATGTGCCCGAGGCGTTCCCACTCTGGGAGGAGGGGGGTGTGGGGGTTAAAAACTGCTGTCCCAGCCGGAGCGGTATGAACACAGCGCAGTCTTGCAGAGTGGCTGAAACAACGCTGGCATTTTCTCATCCTAAACAAGAGTAAGTTAGAGCAGTGATGGCGATAAACCCGCAGTCCTCTCAGCACGTGCGCCTGGCTGGAGTGACCGCGGCGCAGTTCATCAGCGTGTGGGAACACTTCGACCGCGACGGTGAGTCTGACAGCACTAGCCATGAAATCAAACTATATATAAAGTGTAGAAGTAATAATGATTAAAAAAGGGAAAAAAGGCTTGGGAAAGACTGAGAAGGTTTTTATGAGTTCTCAAATCTATTCTTATTAATAATAATAATAATAATAATAAAATGTAAATAAATAAACAACTAGGAAAAAGTCAGTGCTCCTTTTTTTCCTTCTTTTTCCCCCCTTTTTTTTATACAGTTAGAATAAAATGAAGGGATCAGTAATACGTTTCAGTAGGGATCAATTATAGGACAATTATGGTTTGCAAAATGATCAAATTTGCACAAATCTCCCTAAATGCTGATTTTGCAAAGCCCTGCAGAAACTCTGATCTTTCATGCTTGTAGTCATACGAGAGACTAAATATAGCAAAAGTGGGAGATGGAATATTTATTTGTATCGCTGCGTATGTGCTTTTGATACAGAGCCTACCATCCGTGACTGATACCAAAACAAATAGGGTCCCTAAAGCATTTTAGTTAACTGCTCTACTTAATTAACTTTACAGTATATGATTATACAGTACAGCCTCAGTGAACGAGTGGGCAGTAAATCTTCATGCATGTAGACCATCCCATCTTTACCCACTAACATCCCGTCAGAATAAACGAGAGAGCGTGGTGAATAAATGGTAAGTGTTGTGATAGTGAGCAGGGTTGTTTACTCCAAAAAAATAATAATCAGTTGCGTAATTACTGGTTATAAATTGGTAATATTTCAATTCCAAAAATCATTCATTAAATAAGTTCAATATTGTCTAAAAATATGAATATTTGTATTTATTATTCATATAAAATTTCTAAGCTTATAGTTTATTTGACACAAAATCTTGATTAGCCATCTGAAAATGTACAGAAACGAAGAAAGAAGAATCTCAGCTTTAATATGGCCTCGCTCTTGTATGTATCTTATAAAATGTGATCCAGTCAAGGTCAGGTGGTGTGTGATTCATATAACCATCAGCATCCAGATATGAACGTGGACCTGGACACAAACTGTTCCAAGCAATTGAATAATCACGTACAGTGTTGAAATCTTGTTAAAACGGATTCTGTGTGTTTTGGGCTGTTTCTTAAAATGGCTGATGTTCTAGTCACAAACTAGACTTCTGAATTCTAGCCTTTAGGACACAGCTGACAAATCAGGAAAATCACCAAACCGTGCTGGACTCCAAGCACACAGCACCACAGATGGACTTACTTGGTGTAAACCTATTTGTTCAGGCTAAACGTGTTACCATTTTGGAGAAGAAGTATCAATTCTTATGTTAGCTTTTGCTCAACAGTCCAAACTTTAACATTAGGAGCACACATTCAAAAATAGTGGGGCACAACATCCCGGGTAGAGAGCTAGTAATTTGGGATCTTAGCTACCTAGAAGAACTTAGCTAATATAAATAAGGCATATCCTCCATTACATATCTTACGTTTCAAAAAGCTTTTAAGGTCAAGACTTAACCAGCTCATGTGGAGGAGAATATGAATGAGATGCTTGGATTGTACACTGGTTTGTGTGTGTGTGTGTGTGTGTGTGTGTGTGTAGTGGACATCAGCCTGCTCATAATCACTAATGGTGTAAAAACAGTCTCAAAAGTATACGCAAAGTGCGTCATTTACAAATATACAGTATTTGATACTGAAAATGGTAGTCAGGCCGCTCACAAATAAAAACGAGAGACTTATGGCAACGTTTTGTAGTCACATGGTACAGATACAAATGGCTTTGTGTGTGTTTGTGCATTGCATTACATTTGTGAAATGTGTTGGCGTATTCGTATAAGTCTTATTTTATTTTTATGTTTCATTCTATACATTTTAAATGGTTTGCTACAGATACTAATTACATTGGAATTTATTTGTGGAATGTGTTGTGACTATTTGAGTCTGTATGTACAGTATGTGTGCATTTTACGCTTATATTTGTGAAAGTTATTGATACTGTTTTACCTTCATAGGTAATGGCTATATTGAAGGGAATGAGCTGGAGAATATTTTCAGGGAGTTGGAGGCAGCACGCAGAGGAACCAACACGGTGAGTATTGACCACAGCACACAGTTACTTTACTTAAATGAACAGTTCACAATTTCCCCCTTACCTCAGTTGTAGTCGATCAACCAAGAGATGTTTAATATCTGATGTTTGCTTCTGGAGCTACAGGGCTAAAAGTAAGGGAAGCTTATAGCTACCAGTTCAGCATCGTGCCTCAAACCTATTCGAATTGTTTGAATCTCAAACAGACTTGGTTATGTGGTTTCTGACACTGTATGACACACTGTTATCCATAAAAATAGACAAAAGTATGTTGCAGAGCTAAAAACACTAGCAGCCATCTTGAAGCTGAATCACTTTCTTTCTCGGCACATAGTATTTTCTCAGCACAAGTGATTCAGATAATAATATAGTTCCAGTTTTACTTAAATATTAGATTTTTTAAAATATGGACTTATTCTGCGTTTTTATGAAATTGTTCATGTACAAATTGTATTATTGGGCCAAACAATGACTTTTGAGGCAAGTCTGTGGTGACATAGGCATGCAGTTTGAACGATGCTAAACTGGTAGTTGTAAGGTTCCCTTGAGCTTTTTTTTTTTGTCCTCACTATAATTTATATACTAATTAATTTAATTTAATGTGATTATTGTGATAAACACATAGAACACATTTACATGATTACATTCATGTGATTACGGTACTTTCTTAAATGCACATTTACATTTATTTATTTGACAGGTTGGTGGTAGCTAAGCATTTAAGGTTCTGTGCTAGTGACCAAAAGGTTGTGAGTTTGAGTCCCAGAACTGTCAGAGAGCCACTGTTGGGCCCTCGAGCAAAAAGCACTTAATCCTCATCTGCTCATCTGAATGCTTGGATTATATTCTGCCTCACTAAGTCGCTTTGGATAAAAGGGGCATCCAAATGAGGCTTGAGTTAAATATAATAATAATAATAATAATAATAATAATAATAATAATAATAACAATTAAGGGATCAACAGTGACTCTCTGGAAGTGCTGGGATTTAAAATCACAACAATAATTGAACGTAATACCTGATAGTTGCATAGCATGATACACCTTCTAGCCAATAATGCATCTTGGGGTAATTCTTCCTATTTGCATATGGGTATTTAAGGATCCTGCGAATGGTGCATTTAAAGAGAAGATGCAAGAGTTCCTGAAGAAATTTGAGAAAAAGGCTGACGGGAGGATCGAGATGTCGGAGGTAAATCAACAATCCCAATTCCCTGAAAGAGAATTTTCGTATACTTTATCTAAATCTTGGAAAACATAAAAGGTGATCCCACATTTACAACAGTGCAGAGAATAAAACAGTAAGTAAGACATTTATAATCACACACACACACCTGGGTTGATGATTAAAGTCATAAAATGTCCACATTTTGGACACTGTTAATGTGTATTAACAGAATTGAGTCTGAAGCTTCTCTAAAGTTTATTCAGGTGTATGAGGCTCCAACAAGCACAAGTGATTGTATTGATCCGGTTTTATATTTTCATTATTCACTTTCCAGTGGAACAGGGAGGTGGTAAAGAATGGCTTTATACATATATATTACAAATGGTGGTCTCATCATTCCACCTATAAGACAAAATATTGAGTAGAGTAACGATCACCAGTGAACCTGAGATGATGAATAACAAACAGCATCAGCATGATGTGGAGATGCATCACTTTATAAAGGAACCTTCTGAGATGAGATTTACTTACGATCTACACAAATATCTTTATAGCAGCCATTGATATACAGAATTATTTTAATACTGTCTAGACAAACCTGCACTTGACAGAATAATGTTACAGATTTTCGTTTCGGCATTGTTTAGTGTAGTCAGTTTGGTATTCAGTTTAATTAGATGATCATGTCCAGAAAGGCATGTCCACATCAGAGACATGAGTCTTCACAGCTGAGCACAGTTATGGTTCTCTGTGTGTACCATATGGTGCTCAGCGTTTGAAATTTGATATAAATTTGCTAAAAGGAAATGTTTAATGATCTGGTAGTGTTAGCTACCTAGAGTAACATAACTGGAGTAACTAACTAAATGTCACTGTGGTGGTTATGTAAGATGATCATTAGTTACAGTATCAACTTTTCTCTGCATTAGCTAGTGAGCCAGCTTGCGACAAAAATACATCTCAAACATCCTGCTCCCAAAGCGGTTGTAGTCCAGATGTATTGTTTTTTTTATTTTTTTATTTTAGGTTGAATATCCCTTCAGTATCTTCTCCTTTTGACTACATGAAGCACTTGATGATTGTTAATAAATGAGTGCAAAATGCTGTGATCTTCAGTGGGTTGATAGTTGACCAAAAGCAAACAACCTGGCTTCGACAAATGCAAATGAGTTAAGTGCCGATAGCAAAGAAAGGAATAACGAAAAGATTAAAGGCCGTGGAGGAAGTGTAGTCAGGAGAATGAAGGAATGTAAGTGGATGGATGGAGGAAGGGTGGAGGAGATCATATTATTTTCACACAGATCTGAGTTTTGTACTATGAGTTTTTGTAGTTCGAGTCAGTGTACTTCGAGTTTCTATTTAATTACTCATCACTGGGCATCATTAAGGCTAATGAACTGCTTGTGGGCACAAATTAAAATCAATCTCCAGTAATAATTAAAAAGATTAAATCTCTGGGCTATCAGATTTTTCTATTCTCCTTCAAGAGTGTTTCCTTTCTGACTATTCACTATTTTCCCACTATTGAAATTGGTGTCACTGGTTCAAGCTCATTCGAGAAAAGAATGGAAGGAAGTGGACAGATGAGGTTGTTGATGCTCAATGACACAACCTTACTAATCCATACAGAGATCATATGAATGCCTTTTCTTCCCTATTCTCTCTCTACATCTTCCACATGATTGCGTTCCATCCTGGAAATTTCTGAAACGGCCTGCCTGGATTGTAACATTGCATTACATTAAATTATTCATGCTCCATTTTTTGTAGTTTAATTGAGCAAGTTAGCATTGGGCTAGCCATCATCAATGTTCAAGTGCTCTTGGAGGAGTTGAGTCTTCAGCTGTTTCTTGAGGTTTGTGAGGAAATTTGTAGAGCAATCAAAGCTGGGCAATTCATTCCACCATCACAGAAGCACCTGTAAAAAGTGGGATTTTTGGCTCGCTGTCTTTCAGCTGTGTCTTATTTTCTTCTCCAGTCACTTCTCCAATCACTCTGTTTGTCTTTGCCATCAATTGAATGTGTGTAAAAGATGGTCCAAGTCAAATTTGTCAAATTTGAAGTCAAAGCTATAAGCACTTACCCCACCCCGCACACAAATATAAACTATTCATAATGTTACACACTAGTTAGCATTTCTGAATTCTTAACCATTTGCAATCTTGAGAGCTTGTTGTCAGATCAGAGCAGTTTACTCACCCTTTCATCCACACCTTCTATGAAAAGTTTTTGTCTTTGATCCCAAGTTCTACTAAAATGCTGGTAGAGGAAATGCAGCTGATTCTATTTTTAGAGTTCTAGATGAGGTGATGTATTTAAAAAAACTGTGACCAACAAACAAATAGAAAAAAGCCATTTTTTGTTTTTATTATATCAGTCCATTGCTTATCAAATCTCGAGGACATGAGATAACTTTAAAAGAGCTTTAATGCAGTTTATGAGAGAGAGGAAAAAGAGGTGTACAGAGGGAAAGCAAGTAGGCAGAGGAGAAGGAGATGAGTGAGGAAGAAGGAAAAAGGGAGGGTAGAAAGTGGGAAAAGGGCCAAGGCAGAAAAATAAAGGGAGAAAGGGGGAAAGGGGATAAGAAAGAAAATGGGGAAAATGTTAGGGGGAAGGGAAGGGGATAAGGGAGGAAAATAGGAAGGCAGAAGGGGGAAGGGAAAGGCGAATGTTAAAGGGGTAAGGGAGGAAAAAAGTAGGGTAAAGGAGGGAGGAGGAAGGGAGAAAAGTGAGGGGGGATGGAAAAAGATACGAAAGGGAGGATGGAGGGGGGAAAACAGAGGTAAAAGGAAGGAAGAAAGGGATAAGGGAAGTAAAAAAAGAGGGTGAAAGGGGAAAAGAGATAAGGGAAGATGAAACAGGAAGGGTCAAAGAAGGGAGGATAGAAAGAAAAGGAAAAGGACAAGGGAGGAAAAGGCGGTTGGGGTGGAAAGTTAGGGAACAAGGGGAAAAGGTATGGTGAAAGGAAAATGAATAAGGGAGGAAAAAGGAGGGGAGCAATAGATAAAAAGCAACACAAACATCAATAAGCAGTAAGACATAATACATAATAATACTACAAATAATAAAGTATGCATATTCATCACCTTTTATCATATTCATATCACCTTTTATCACAGTTTACGATATCACTACAATATTGTATGTTAAAAATCACTGCATGTTGTAGTTCATATTCAAACAGATTCTGGAAATAATGTAAACATGCTAACATAAATTCGTAAAATCTTCTCAGAGCAAAAGCCATGCTGTGTATAGAAGCCATTCAGATTAGTGCACTCAGGTGGGAACTAGCTTTGATTTCCAGGCCACTGGACCTCCTGGACTGAGAGCAACACAGCGGAAAGGCGAGGAAAAATGAAGCAATGTGTTTGAAATACAAGTCAGTCATGAAGGATTTTAGCTATCCAAGGCATTGAATTGTCTAGTTGCAGTGAGTCCAGGCAACTGGGCTGGTGTTACACCCAACTTATAACATTCAACTTCGCTATGTTGTTGGAATAAATTATCATTTGTTTTCTTTAGCAAATCACCAACCAATGACCAATATTTGGCTAGGATCAAGAACATTTTTAGGTATTTTTACTGTTCTCAGTACTTGCGTTCTTCAGTATTGATACTCGAGCAGTGGAAGATGATGGCAAGCGAGTACACAAGAACAAGCAAGAATGCATATTGAGAAACAGCCCTTGTGACAGATGGGTTTGTGGCAGATTTTGTAAAGATTATATTTGTACATCACAAACGGATTGATAATGTGATTGTGGAGAGGATCATAAACAGATTAATAATGTGACTGTGGAGAGGATCATATGGGCTGTCCTGCTTTTACAGGTCTGACCTTTCAGTGTGATCTGATATATAGAGATATCTTTCACTGATATCTGAGTTATCTGTGCATTATGGTACAGGAAAGGGTAATATAAGGGTAAATCATAGAGCTCTTTTTAGTAGGAATGTAAACCCAAAGCAAATGTCCTAGGCTGCATCTGGGTTGTGGTAGAGCAGCCTGATGTTACAAAGAGTGACGTGAGTGTATTTAATATGAATGAAATTGTAATTACAGCTACATCTGCTATAAGTACTATTTTTAAATATGTATGCTGCATTCTCTATGGTGGTGCTATCTGCTCTCTAATGTGTTGGAATTCATTTCTATGCTCCTGGAGCCCTGGAGATGTACGCTAGACTGAGAAAAAGTGTTATAGTTTGCTTTGCAGCACAAAAGAACAAAACATCTCTTTTTATTTAGATTTGCATTTAGTCATTTGGCAGACGCTTTCATCCAAATCAATGTACAAACAGTGCAAACAGCTGAAGTTGCAACAATACAAAAAACTTGTAAGGATCTGTAAGGAGAGACGATAAATGTTAACGCATAAACAATGAATACAAAAAAGGTCATAAAAGAAAGAAGTAATATAAAGAACAATCAATCCAAAGAAGCAAGTGCAGAGAAATACAAAAAAGTGTTATCCTAGATATTGTCTGAAGAGGTAGGCCTTTAGACCTTTGCAGAAGGAATGGAGACACTGGGCCGTTCAGTTCAGAGTTTCAATTCCACCTCTATGAAGCCAGGACATTAAAGCGGCAATATTTTGCCTTATGAGCATGCTTTTTCAGGCCTGGACTGCAAGGTTGGGTTTTGAGTTTGATTCTTGCTGCAACAGGAAACCAGTGAAGTGAATTCAATAGGGGAGTCACATGAGAGAATGTTGGCAGGTTATAAATCAAGCAAGCAGCATCATCTTGAAAGCTCTGTAGAGGAGACATAGCATATGGACGGAGACCAGCAAGTAGAGTGGTTTCTGTAGTCAGGAAAAGTCGTATTCTTCTGTTGTGTTGAAGAAGAACTATGCAAGATCTGGTGGTTGATGTGATGTGATCGGATAAGTTGAGCTTGTCATCTAGAATCCGATTTTTACCTGTGTTTGTTGAGGTGTCAATGGTAATTGAGAAGTCCAGAGTAGGGAAGGTCTTAGTCGGTCGGTAAATCAGGCCTGGGAGGAGAATGAAGGAAAAGAGAAGTAAACTTGGGTGTCATCAGTGTAACAGTAGTATGAGAAGCCAGTGATTTAGTGTATAAGGAGAACAAGAGTGGACCAAGAATTAACCCCTATCGATTGTGCAACTGCAAATGTTTACATTACATTTATGTCTTGATGTTGTGATTAAAAACATCAGTTATCACTCATTCTTGCTCAGTTTTCACAAGCCTCACCTCTCTTCCTAACCTTAAAGGAATAGTTCAGCCAAAATAAAATGGACACAATGTTCCTCTTACCCCAAATGTAGTTGATCAGCCAAGACATGTCTGGTGGCTGAAGTTTGCGACTTTTTTCTGCACTGGAGCTGTGAGGCTAACGTTGCTAACAAGTAATGGAAGCTTATATTTACCAAACTGCGGGTCTAAATCATCACACACTCGCCTCAAAAGACATTGTTTGGCTCAGTAACACTATTTGTACATAAATAGTTTCAAAATATGAATAAGAAATCAAAACAAGTCTGTATTAAAAAGTAATATACAAATCAAATTGGAACTATATTATCATCTGAATCACTTCTAACGTACAATTCTGCCTTCAAACTTTGGGCGACACCTCCCACCTGAGTGATTCCAGCTTCAAGATGGCCGCTACTACTGCTTTTAAAATAATATACCAAGTGTATTTAAGATAACAGAACAAGCTCAATGAGGCTTGAGTCGAGTGTGGGATGATTTATGCATGCAGTTTGCATGATGCTAGCTCCAGTGCAAATTTAAAGAAGAAAACTTTGAACGCCAAACAATACTTGGCTGGTCAACTATGTTTAATGTAAGGGAGAAATTGTGTACATTAGATTGTTTGCTGAATTATTGCTTTAACCATTCATCATATTTTGTCCACTTTATGCTTGATTTCACAAAAGGATGCATTTCTTTAATCATTCCCGATACCTGTCTTTCAGCTAAAGACAACAAAGCGGCTGGTCAAACCCATACGTTCTGTTCAGGGTCAAAATAACCTGTTTTAAATTTCTACCAAAGGTGGGACAATACTAAGGATCATTTTTCCAACATGAAACTTCATGTGCTTGGCACAGTTTCTCTAATGGCCATAAAAATCATATTATCATATTACAGAGATGATATTTAGGGTCATATTGGGCTTACCCCCATCCTGCTGCTACTGGGACACTTTCTCCTGTCTAATTTACAGTTTAAAGACAAATGTTTGCACTAGTCTCTAGTCGCATGCTAATACACTCCATCCAATAATGTTCTGTTGTCCTGTCTAGTCAGCGTGCAATGTATTTATTGTCCTGCGTATTTATTGTCCTGCGTATTTATCGTCCTGTGTATCTATCGCATAGTGTATATTTGGACTCGTCCTCACTGTCGTGTGTTTGCACTTTATGTAGTCCTGTATAGCGTGCTGCTGCATTGTTGTGTGGAGGAATGACAATAAAAGCCCACTTGACTTGACTATTTCCATCAGTATTGTTTATATTGATCATCACGGTGATGAGAAGAAGATAGATGGGGCATTTTATAATAAATGTTACAATTGTATTGCTGTAAAATCTGAAGAGAAGGACTGGGACAATGGGACACAACATTGCTATGTAGGGAACAGATTGGGGGGTTAAGTGGACAGATGGCTGCAGAGCTTTAGTGTTCAGGGTTTTGAGGAGGTTTAGTGTCTCTTCAGTGGTTCAGTGCTGTTGGCTTTTTAGTGAGAGAGGAGTTCTTCTGTTATCCGAGTCCAGCACTCACTGGCCTGCAGGTCCCAATCCACTGTGGAGGAGTGTGTTTGAAGGCTGGTCTGGGCTGAGCAGCCAGAGATATGGATGTTTTGGGCTGTAGAAGTGAAAGCTGATTTCTTTGAACCAAGTATCAAACGACACAATTTTCACTGCAATTGCTTTCTATGCAACGCACATGTGGAGGGTCTGTCTACAGATTGCAGACACGGTGGGCGTGTCTTTGAGTAGGACAGATAGGCGTGTACACACCTTTTAAATGGTTCTGAGTAGTACACCCAGAAACCAGTTTTGATTCCTATATGGTAAAAACGGCTAATATTCGCAAGCAAAATAAAATATTGTATTGTAATTAATAGGCTACTCGGCAACAGTACCTGCACTGTCATTCACATGGTGATTTAAGTTTGACTAGTTTGCTTAACTTCTGTTACAAGCTGTTAATGTACTAAATAAGCTCAGGATCCTTACATTTTCAGAGATGTTTCTCCAAGCATCGTTAAAAAATACATCCTCCAAACATCAAAAAAATACATCACAACAATAAATTTTCCCTCCATTTTAACTAGAAACAGATACCAGATATGACTTTGTATGTCATTTGCATAAAGTTAAATTTGTGTCAACTTTGTTTAATATACTACATAGTATGTCAATATAATACATCACCAAGGGTTACAATGGCTCTAATAGTGTGGAAATGGATTTAGACAGCGCCACAGAGGACACAGGTCGTGTCTTAAATTACATATCACAGTATTACCTTACCCAAAAAAAGGGCTAAGTCCCAAATGGCATACTACCAAACTAAATAGAAAATAGAACGCAAGCATACGCTACATAGACCATTGGTTACTTCAGCTCTAAGAGTGTAGACAGGGATTTCAGCACATTGAAAATCAGGCAACACGGCCATAATGTAGGCTGTGTTCCATATCACAACTACTATTTAAAGTAGCATATCAAAACAGTGCGTCACCAGAGGTGCATAGCTCTAAAAATCTGGAAATGGATTTCAGCACGTTGGACAGCATCATGGAGAACACAGGCTGTGTCCTAAATCACATACTACAGTAATAAATAGTATGTAAAACGGTATTTTCACCTTACCCAAAACGTCAGAACCCGCATACTAGTGAACTAAATAGTATGTAAAAAAAAAAATGATTTCAGCATGTACTGCTCCATAGAGGACACTGGCTACATACTAAAGGTAATAAATAGTATGTCACAATAGTTAAACACCATAGCCAAAAGCCAAATGGTGGGCTACACATATTTAACCACAAATTACCACAGATTACCATAGCTTACATAGTTATCATAAGTAGCACACTATGGCGTAGTATTTAGTAGCCCTGCTTATGGCACAGTGCAGTAGTATGAGCTTTGAGACGCACCCCGCATTCCCTATGGTGGTGCTGTCTTCTACCCAAATAACTTTCTAGACCCTGTAGAAGTGCTAGGAGGAGAAAGGATAGAACTCTGTTTCCACTTCCGTTACCTCTCTCTCTCTCTCTCTTTCTGTTTCTGACTCTCTCTCGCTCTCTCTCTCTCTCACACACAGCTGGCTCAGATCCTGCCTACAGAAGAGAACTTTCTGCTGTGTTTCAGACAGTTCTTGGGATCCAGCGTCGAGTTCATGGCGGTATTCTCACTCACACACACACACCAATAAACACACACACACACATACACACATATATACACTGCATGTTTTACTGCAGTGTCATCTTCCCATATAGCAATAAAGCTAAATCAGTCAGCTGTCTGATTTATATGTTAATCATAGAGCTTGTGCAAGTGTGTGTGTGTGTGTGTGTGTGTGTACCTGAGCTGTGTGTGATGTGTGTGTGTGTACCTGAGCTGTGTGTG
>JAOUQW010000004.1:20053567-20067562 GCA_028565825.1 Olivaichthys viedmensis
TTTATTCAGCACATTCTGTATCTGTGATGAAGTTGCTGTTCTCTCTCTCAGTGAACAAAGCTTTATGTATTGCTCTTTTGATGGTGAGCTTACTTTTGGTCTGTGCCTGATCGTGCTTTGGATACGACTGATCCAGTTTCATCAAAGCGTTTTATAGGGCCATACAGTGGCAATGACAAAACCCCCAGATTTTCAATGTGCTCTGAGACTTTTGGACCCCACTGTACTTACTTACTTGCTTACTCTCACTTACATAGTTACTTTTACTTACACACTTACTAAGTTTGACTTTTTTCAGTCCCCTTCCACATTTTTCCTTTTTTATTAAGAAAAACTAAGAGCGCCACAACTAAACAAGCACGATGGAGTATGTGCCAGTACTCAGGAGTGCTACACACACTTGTTCCAAAGCAGTTAGTCAAACTACAAATGCTACAGTCATGATACAATAATAAGAGTAATACGCACCAATAACAATACTAGAGTAAAATACGGAACACTGTAAGGAACACAGGTTTACCCCAAAGGTAACCACTTAGATATACTATATGCACGTACACATTGAGGGTGGTGGTGTTTCTGCAACAATATTCAAGTGCTTTTTTAAATCCTGCTTTAAAATGTTCAGGGTTTTTATGTAAAGTGCATGCGGTAGCTGCCAGTGTGTGCGTCCCTCTTAGACTGTATAATGTAATTTTGCGACGTGTCCTAGCACTGCATGTCCGATCTTTATCTTTAAGTCGAATAAATAAAAAGTGCTGATACCTGAGACAGCCATGCAAATCAGACACACCGTAAAGAGAAACTATTTGCAGTTAGCATTCATGCCTCTGTATTGTGCTATGATTACTATGCCAATCTCTCACTGACTCGCCTCAACGGTAAAACACGGTGTAAACTGCTGCATCAGCTGAGCAAGAGGAGCACAAAACTAAATACATCCGCATAGACAACGTAAAACACACCGAAATACAGTGCATTCAGAAAGTATTCAGACCCCTTCAACTTTTCCTCATTTTGTTACATTAAAGCCTTGCTCTAAAATTTATAAAAAATACATAAATTTTCCTCATCAATCTGCAAAAGTACTCAAAAAAAAAAGAAAAAAAAAAAAGGTTTTGTCAATGTATTAAAAAAACAAAAACAAAAACAAACATTTACACAAGTATTCAGACTCAGTAATTTGTTGACGCACCCATGGTAGCGATTACAGCTAAGTCTTCTTGGGTGTAATGCTACAAGCCTCAATCTGATGTCCTGAGTGCAGGTTTTCCTTAAATGCTGTCTCTGCACTTTGATCCATTCATCTTTCCCTCCATTCTGACAGGCCTCCAAATGCCTTCCACTGAAAAACAGTCCTGCTTGTTTCTCATGGCCTGAGAGTCCTTTAGGTGTCTTTGGGCAAACTCCAAGCGACTAGTAATGTGCCTTTTACACAGAGAAGTGGTTTCTGTCTGGCCACTCTACCATATGCACAGATGGTTGTCCTTCTGGCAGGTTCTCCCATCTCCACACAGGACCTCTGGAGTTCTGTCAGAGTGACTTTCAGGCTCTTGGTACCTTCCCTGACTAAAGCCCTTCTCTCCTGTTTGCTCAGTTTGGCTGGGCAGCCAGCTCTAAGAAGAGTGAGTCTCAATGGTGCTGAACTTCTTCCATTTAAGAATGACAAAAGCCACGGTGTTCTTTGGGACCTTCAAAGCTGCAGAAATTATTCTGTCCCTGTCTGTAATATCTCAGTTTTTTATTTTTAATACATTTACAAAACTTTGTGAAAATCTGTTTAAGCTTTTTATTGTTGAGTATTTTTGCAGATTGAGTACAAAAATATATTTTATTTTAGAGTAAGGCTGAAACGCAACAAAATTAGCAAAAAGTGTCTGAATACTTTCAGAATGCACCGTATTTTTTATGAAAGGATGTGAAAAGTTATTTAACAGAACAATTTGGCAAAAAATTTACTGGACACAATGTTTCCTTTACCCCAGATGTCGTCGATCAGCCAAGACATGTTTTGGCTTTTTTCATACGAGGCTAACATGAGTAAATAAGTCAATTTCACCCAATTTCTTTATGAATACATGCGGATATATACATGCTTCAAATGACATTGTTAAGCTAAGCTCAGGGTGGAACTATATTATCATTTGAATAACTTCCAGGTTTCCACTATAATTCCAGTTTAAAACTTTGGGGGGTTTAATAACACCAATTGTGCTCAGGACAAAAATTCTTACGGATGTCCAAGATGGCTGTCCTCATAATGTTACAGCGTTCAGCTACACGGTGAAGTTTTGTTCACTTTTATAGATTACAGAAAGTCAAACTGTGTACTAAACCACATCAGCAAGTCTGTGCGACACAACTTAAGAACTGGATGTGGTTTGAGGCAGATATGAAAATATTCTGGGTGAGGTCGACTACATCTGGGGTAAGGGGACAATGGTGTACATTTGATTTTTTTTCACTGAACTGGATCAAGTAGGCTATTTTTTCCCTAACACCACCATTTGCTAATATTCATTACAGTATTGAGAATTCTTCAACGTAATACTCAAATTTTTTGATGTGCATGGGACAAGACACGTTGGACTTGATCAATTCCCTTTATTGAGTTCAAACAAAGCAAATATTTAAACAAAATTACTTATGATCAGGCATGTGTTGATACAACAGTTGAATCAAATAAAAAAAAAAAACCATTGGAGGGACAGTCTTGTCTTATTGTCTTGCCTTATTATTCTCACTTTGTATTGTCTTCTCTCAGAGGGACACCTTTGTCCAAAATAAGGAGACAGCCTCCCTTAAAGGAACAGTTAGCCTCGTAGCTCCAGTGCCAAACTGAAGAAGCAAATGTCAGACACTAAACATGCTTTGGCTTATGAGCTACATTTGGGAAAATGAGAACATTGTATTTCCTATTCGCCTGACTGCTCCTTTAAGCTGTGCGCCGAATTGAACTGGTAGTGACGCCATTTTAAAGTGTCCGCAATAACAATATTGTCCAAGCTGAATACTGAGATATAACATTTGACTTATCAGCACATGCCTACAAAAAAACAACAACAAAAACTGTAAACGTCCAACGCGTGTTTTGTGCAGCATTGTTAACGAGGCATCTTAATTTGCCAGAGCAGTATTCCACTGTGACTGACCGAGTGAATATCAAGATTAATAAAGTGACTGGCAGGGATTTGAGGTCTAAGGAATGTCAAAAAGGTTTCTCATCTTATTTTGTTCCAAAAGCAGCGAATTATTTCTCAGTTAAAATACAAAAGGCTGTGCGTTATTTTTTTTCTGTCCCATTATCTCTAGATCACAACTTCAATTGTATTGAACTATTGGCTCGCTACCTACTACACTAGCTAGCCATTTATATTGAGCAAATTAGCTAAACATAAATGACTAGCAAATAGCTTCCTAAAATAAAGTTTTAAATTATGGCTATCATTACACCGAGCGGTTGCCATTAGCTCATTTGCTTCGATGAAAGCCCCAATTGTACCACTATCTTATTTAATAGAAAGTTAACACTGTTGTCACACAAGCTAGCTAGCTTTAGGGAACAATTACCCAATTTTTTAATGACTGAAAAAGCTTTTTCAGTTCATTTCAATCTGGTACGCGAGTACACGACAGCTGGGCGATACCACATGACCTTTGTGTGAACAGTGTAGGTAACCATGTGAATAGTGTTGGCCAATGGACAGTATTTATAACGTCAGATGGACACGCTTGCCACACCCAAAAATCATAAAGTTTTGGAATAAACCACCCAGAAATTATGCGAGCTAGCTTCTTAAACTTGCGCATCTACGTTGCATGTAATGGAGCCTTAAACTGGCTGTGTGATCTCAAAATAACGAGACAAAAAAGGAATAATAATGCACAGCTTCTCTGGACTTGCGTAGATTTTTCCAAAGATGATATAATCTGTCCAAGACGACTGGTGTAGTCAAGTGAATCAAAGGAAAATTTAAGAGATATAAAATGCTAAGAAGAGGTCATATAATTATTCCAGTTATGATTAAACACATCCCAAAGGTGCTCATATTCATCCCTGCACTGATTTCTATTAAAAAGGCACAACTGATTAAAGTCTAAATACGTTCAAAGTGACAATTCAGCCAAAGTTTACTCTAAATGTTGATCAGCCAAGACGTGTTGGAAGGTTTTTTTTTTCTCGTCTTCTCAAGCTTTGCAACAAAGCTAGTTGTTGCCAACAAGCAAGGGAAGATTATAGCCTTTATTTAACATTGTGCAAACTGCATGCCTAAACCATCACAGACTCACCTCGAAAGACATTGTTTGGCCCAGGAACACCATTTGTACATAAACAATTTCATAAAATAGGATAAATCTGTATACAAAAAAATAAAAATAAAAAATAGAAAAATCTAATCTGAACTATATTATGATCTAAATCACTTCTCATGAACAATTCCACCTTCAACTTTGAGCTACACCTCCTACCCGAGTATGATCCGTGGAGTGATACCAAACTATGTGCTGAGAAAGAAAGTGATTCCGGCTTCAACAAGGCCGCTACGACTGTTTTTAGCCCTGCAATGTCCTTTTTTATATTCTATCATAGATAGCAATGTGTCATACAGTGTCAGAAACCACATAGGCAAGTCTGTTTGAGATACTGAACAACTCGGCAAAACAGTTTGAGGCGAGTTTGCAAGTTTAGCCATGCAGTTTGCGCATTGCTAAACTGGAGGTTCCCTTACTTGTTAGTAGCTACATTAGCCTCGTAGCTCCAGTGCAAAACCTAAGAAGCAAACTTCAGACACCAAACAGGTCTTGGCTGATTGACTACATTTCAGGTATGAGGGAAATTGTGTACATTTCATTTTTGGCCAAACTATCACTTTAAGGGCAACTTCCCATAATTAATGACAAATAATAGAAGAAGGTGGAGTGAAGAGTTAATAAAGAAAAGGAAAAAAATGCATTGGCCTGTAGAAAATACTGGACTAACTGGACAACCACTTTAAACTTGATCTAACCAATACGTGTGTTTGTAGTGTGATATTGGGTGGTGTCCCATTTCCATACAGCTACAGTAGGAGGGTTCATGCTGATTAGCTAATAACCTTATTAGGATATCTAACTGTAGGAACCTTTTTGTGCCTTTGTGCAATGTTTTGCAGGTTTAATGCCGAGGTCAGTGTGCAAGTGGTGTGGCTGGTTGGCCCCTTGTTTATCGCGTGTGGTATCTTTGTTCATGTCAATCACAACTGTCCAGTTACTAGCTGCCCGAATGCTTAATGATGTCTTTGTAAATGGCGTTCGTGGTCGTCTGGCCGAAGATGAAAGCACCGATTGTAACCATGACGACTCCGTACACCACCAGAGCATGCCAGCTACAAAGAGATTTCAGACACAAAGAGTGATTTAACCAGTAAACACACATGCACACACACTTGCAGCGCTTTTCCACTGAACAGTGTGGCTGTCCGAACCCAGGACTATCCGTATCCTGGTCAATTATACGTGTCGGTCTCCCATCACATAATGCTACCCGTGGAAGTAGGAGGAGTTCTCTGGAGGTTGTTGGGTGGTGACTAGTGATATGCACGAGTAGTAAAATATCACTCTAAATAAAAAATTAAAAAATCTTAAAATGAAACCAGGGATATGCGTCTCCCTCACAAGGTGAACATGAGACACAGTGACACCCAAACACAACCAAGTGTGCCAATACTTTAATCTGTAGTGAAACTAGAGAGAGGCTTGAGTGCAAAATTAGACGTTAAAATACAACAAAAACATAGAGTCATGCTTTTCCTGTGGTTGTATCTTAAATGGCGTTCTACTGTGCAAGGAGTGTACTAGTTACCGTGTACAGCACCATCATGTTACACCCTATGTAGAGTGCAAATAAAGTGAATAAGAAGCCATATGAGATTTGGCCTAATTTGGAAATGGCGGATTTTACTTGGATCACAGGTATGAAATAGTAAAAGTAATATCAAGCCAAGAAGTGACAAGGAAACATTACTTTGGGTTAATAAATAAAAACGAATCGGAAGCATTAAATTGTATGATAAAATTGTGATGTTGCCTCTTAAATCTGGCAGAAAAAGGGTATTTCAAAAGAGAAAGAATATCTGGCAGACAATCACTACACAAGATTGCTGTTCCAGTAGAGAAGCAACTCTAGCCAGAGACATTATCAGGACGACTCTGTGATGATTACGTTTGACCAATCAGTGGTATGCACTATTTTTTTTAGCTTCACCGTATGTCCCGGCACGGTTACTTGGGTACGGCACGGCTCGCTTGGCAATGGAAATAGCAACAAAATGCAGGATTATGGCCAATTTGCCTTGCCGAGCCAGACTGTCCGGTGGAAAAGCGCTATTATAGTCGAGTCCAAAGTCCGAGCCCACTAACAAGAACTGTTTATGCCAAAAACAAACAATTTCAAAAACTGATACAATGTCAATATTTCCCAAAGAAGACTCCATCACTCTTAACTAACATAAGTCCAGATGGACTTCCAGTCTTCCATGGACCAGGTTGTGGTATTGATTATGCTCAAAATTATCTTCACTTAAACCCCCCCCATCCTTCTCTGGGCTGATAAAAAGATTTCAATGGTGGACTCAGATTTTTGGAGTCTAATATATAAACGATTTTGACTGTTAATAAGTTCGGTGGATTGATTTACCTGGCCGATCGGACATCGTTCTCCGATAGCTTGGCCTGAATCAAACACAAACCTACAGACAGGAATGCATGCACACACACCCAGAGTCAGATCTCATCACATTCAACGTTTCAGAAATACATTATATACAGTAACAATATAATAATACAGCAATAATTTAAATATTTTTAATTAGATATACTCATACGGTTAAGTGCAAATCATGCCCTTACTTGGAAATGATAAAAGGTACAAAACGTTACATGAGAATGTTAAAGGGGGATGCAAAGTTTTGCACTCAACTCAACTATATATTAAAAACAAAAATACAAACCATGTATTTAAATATATTACAAATATATTGCAAAACAAATACATACCAAGTAGTTAGGGCTGACCTGAATAATTTAAATACTCGAGTATTCGTTCATTACATTGCTATTCGTTTCTCTTTTTTTGTATTCGGAAGCTTCGTCTGTTTTAGGCCACAAAAATTGTAGCCTAAACTAGAGGTGTGCGTGGGACTGTTTTAAAAAAAATCCCACTCCCGCCTGCTCCCGAAGGAATTCTGACCAATCAGGTGTAAAGTGGGCTTACTCCACAAACCAGAGGTACTTGATTAGTGTCCATTGTAGTTTAAGACCTTTAATGAAGTTTTACTGAACGTTATTGGAAATGTATTACCGCTCTTTGTCCCGTGAGCTTCATATCTGACCGCCCGCATGAGAGTGAAAACTGCCCGCCCACTGCCACCTACTGGATATATTTTGAACTGTAGTAACGAACATACTTTAAAATTATGGTTAATTATAAAACGTAAATACTGCTGTTTTTAAGGGGGGGGGGGGTATTAGGATACTTGTTCAGAAATGTCCAAGGAGTATTCGAAGCCTGTAAAATGCTATTCAAGCCAGCCCTACAACAAGTGGTACCTAAAAGGATTATTTATCCCATAAAAAAAAATATGGCAAATTAAAAAAAGTTAAAAGTTGAAATTAAATTACACACCAACACTGAGCAGAACACCATTTCTGCACTTATGGCTAAATAAAAGCTAATAAAATTATCAAAAATGAAATCTACTCAGCCCTGTTAGTACCTGGGAAGACGAAGATGAAGCAAGCCGCGAGGCCGCCGATGAGCGAGATGACACGCCCGATATCGGGGATGGTTAGAGCAAGGACGAGTGTGAGACAGAACCAGACAAGTGTTTGCAGCACACGGCGTCTTCTCTCTCTCAACACATCTGTGTCCACGTCTGTCCCCTTAAACCGCAGCCACAGACCCTCTAACACAGCTCTGACACACACACACACACACACACACACACACAAAAGGAGAGTGGGCTTATTACCCTTATACATTCACATTCAAACACACGCATATACAACAAAGAGACACATACGCGTTTGTAATTCTATTGTAATTATTGACTTGTGTATTACTGTAGGTAAATAATGTTACACCTACCCCTAACCTCAAAATAAAAGAAAAAGAAAAAAATCCTCTATATACTGTCATTCTCTCTCTCTCTCTATCCATCTGTCAATCATTATTGCCCTGTACACATCTGTTTGTCATTCTCTCCCTCTATTTAGTCTGTCCATCTGCTGTTCTGTCCCTCAACCCCTTTATCTATCTATCCATCCATCTCTTTCATTTGCCCTCTACCCATCCCTGCATCATTTATCCATCTGTCTGTAATTCTTCCCCTCTGTCCGTTATTTAATCGTAATTCATCGCTGTCATTTTCTCCCTCCATCCATTCATTCATTCCTGCCCATTACCTCCCACAGAAGTGCAGTATGGGATATGAAGTGACCACACAGATGATGATGAAGGCTCTGGCAAAGGCCACGGCAATGTCGTTGGACGGATACGACATCAGCACATCCTGACTCACATTGGAGCCGAATGACAGGAAACCACACACACCTGGAGGAAGAGGAAAATGACCCGACCTCGAACTGGCTCAAATGACAAATTCAAAACCAAACATAGCCTGGTATGGGGGAATGGGTTAAAAACGTCTTTCCATTCTTATATTGTTCACGTGATGCAACATTAATACTAATATGGAACAGTTTACAAGTCTAACACACACCTGTGCCTGTGTAGACAAACAGGCAGATGATCATGCCGAGTGTTACCACGCCCCCCCATGACCGAAGCTTCGCATTCTTCATGCTGTTAAACACTGGAACACTGCTCACATGACACTGAGAGAGAGAGGGAGAGAGAGAGGGAGAGAGGGAGAGAGGGAGAGAGACTATAGCTGCATCTCCAATGGCGTACTATGCACTATATACAATATCATGCACTATGTAATTGAGTACGTAGTACCTAATTTCTGTAGGGTAGTAATGTCTCAAATCGAACACCTGTTTTGCACCTGTGACCTGTCTACCCATATGTCTGTCCATCTGTCTAACCATCTGTCTGTCCATCAGTCAGTCTGTGATTATCCCACTGTCCGTCCGTCCGTCCACCTGCCTGTCCCGCTGTCGGTCTCTCTATCCCGACGGTCTGTCTGGACGTCTTTTCATCCATCTTGCTGTCTGTTTATTAATCCTGCTGTCTGTCCGTCTTTCTATTGCTGTCTGTCTGTCTAGTCTGTCCATTCGTTTGTCTATTCCTCCGTCTCTCTCACTGTCTATTAGTTCATCTATCCTGCTGTCTGTCCATCTATTCCTCCGTTCATTTGCCTATCCCGCCGTCTGTCCGCATGTCTATCCATTAATTTGCCTGTCCCATGGTGTCTGTCTGTCTGCTCATCCATTTATCCTGTTGTCTGTCTGTTGGTCTTTTATCAATCTATCGTTGAGATTTTAAATGATTTAATTTGGTTGGATTTTAATTGAATGAAAAAGCAACTTCAACCATTTAAGTTAATTTATACAAATTTATAAGATTTGTAGCAACCATCAAAAATGTCTACTGCTGATGATATTAAATATTAGACAGAGTGAGGGGTATTATAAATGCAGTTTTGGTGTTAATTCCCTAAAGGGTACCCACACACACCTGGAATCCAAAGCAGATAGTTGGCATGGCGTTGAACACATAAGTCCAGGATGCAGGGCTGGAAAAACAACACCAGCACATGTACATGTCATAACTCCAGGCCATATCAGCTACTGTAGATAAGCCATGATGTTCTGATTTAAATTCCCATCATCACTGAAGTCTTATCTATATTGTACAACTGAGAAAAGAACTGTGGGAAATGTAGTGCAAACCTGGTTGGAATGTATCCAGGAGAAATTTCTTTGTCAGGCCAGATGTATTTGATGATGATTATGACAGTCACATACCAGGTGCCAATCACGCTCAACGTGCTAAAGGTCATGCCATCAAAACAAGGGGATATCAAAAAGGAGCGCACACACACACACGATTCTCAATTATCTCAGTTCACCAATTACATTAAAATAAATTACAAATTTACTTAATCTGAATGTTCCCTTACTGCACTTCTGTTTATGACAGACAGACAGACAGACTGACTATCTCTGGAGATAGAGAGATGAAGAAAATAAGGCAGAGTGAAATATAAAAAGACATATACAGACAAATAAAGAGACAGACAGACACAGATATACAGACAGTAAGTAAAAAGACAGACAGATAAACAGACAAATAGATACACAGACAAACAGACAGACAAGCAGATAAACAGTATGTACCTGGCGTATTTCTGGAAGCCGATCTCTTTGGGGATGGACAGAGGGAGGATGATGAGCACAGAGGTGACGGTGATGGTGAATTTTCGATCGGTGTACCAGTGAGAGCCGACAGCGGCTTCTGACTCATGAGCCATCGCACCGATCACTGAAAACATAATCCCCATATGTTAAACACCCTCACATCTAGTGCAGATTAGATTTTTAGTTAGTCATAGTATTATAAGGACAATTCTGTCTGTCTGTCGCTCTCTCCGTCTCCCTCTCCCTGTGTCTCCCTCTCCCTGTGTCCGTCCGTGTGTCCTTCCCTGTAATTTGTGACTGCTTAAAAGTATCAGTTAACAGAATGTTTAGCGTCTAAGAATTGGTAAAGATATCGGTGATAAAAATCTAATATCAGTTGGGTTCTAGTGTTTGTTACTCACGCTTGTCCAGCTGGTCTCCGATAATGATGAGGAAGGCTATGCATGTGCCGAAGGTGTAGACAGCGATGGCGATCTCACATATGATGCCCAGAACTTTCCCACACACGGCGCGAACCACTTCCTGATACGTGCTCTCATTGCTAACCTGAGAAATGAGAAACATGTCAGTTAGGTGTGTGCGTGAGACTAAAGCTGTGTCTCAAATCGCAGACCATGACCTAATACTTCAAAGCATTTACAATGTACTAGTCATGGGTTGTCGGTTAAATTCAAACACTAAGCATGTTTGATATAGCACTGAATGGTGTCCGACACTGTTTACCTGATGTTAGCTAGCGAACTTAACCAACAGTGCTTGCTGTGCTACGTGTTTTTTTTATTTTAATGTTCAGCTCATTAACAGTGAGAGAAGTGCCGACGCAGGCGAACTCTCTACCGCCATTATCAGTAGCCGTGTCGCTTCAGTCCGTTATCTGTCATGAGCCCCTCCTCCTCTGTTCCGTGGCGCATGATGGGGCAGGTTAGTGCAAAAAGTATTAATTGCTCCATTTGTTCACAAATATAGTCCATCATCCAGCTCTTTTTAATGTACTACATATGTTCGTGTTTCTCATTGTAATCACGCTAGACTGTTATGTACACTTAAACATTGTCTAGAATTTACACAAGTACATGAGTATGCAATCTACGACTGATGTGTGTGGTGCAGCTGCTCACCTGAGAACAATAAGCGAGAATCACCAAGCCGGTGATGATGAAGATCAACAAGCACTGCAAAAATGGAAGAGCTTGTTTCAGGATAAGGCTGCATGATTATGGCTAAAATAATAATCACGATTATAATAAAATCACAGCCAATTTAGGAACAAAATAGTTTTATTGCATGTTATCATTGTACTTTATAAGCCTATATTCCTTCACATAAATCTCTGAATCAGAATAAGTCTCACCATCTGCAGCACCACTCCGGCTACTACTCCTCCAGCCATGTTAAATGCAGCGGGAAAGTTGAGAAGCCCCGCCCCCAAAGCGGCATTTATCACTATAAAGACTGCGCCAAACGTTGAAGTCCCGCCCTTGGTCTGCTTTGATTGGCCATGCGCTGCCACAATTAGTGGCGCTTTCTCTTCGGCATCTTCACCGTATCCCCAATCATCTGGCTCAGAGTTCACGGCCATGTCTCTCAGGTTTTTTTACAAAACAACCTTATACACACACAAACAGGGTCAGGGGTCACGGCTGGGGGTCAGAGGTCACAGGCTTCAAATGATTAACAGTCAGAGATGATACCGGGGCTATTTTAAACCAGAAGCAAAACAATACCATGTAGATGTCCCCTCACATGGACAGAACACGCACACACACGTGTGAACTTGGGTCTAGAACAGGTCACAGTCAGGCTCCTGTGTTGGATTGGGATCAAGTCCTATGAAAGACAACAGATATTAATTCTTGACTGCACAAATTGTTTTATAAGAAAGAACGCCATTTGTTACCCACTCCATAAAACCATTTCTGGGCACATGTCCTGATTTTGCCAAGTGACTGGCGTCCCTGGGTCAACGATAGCAGAGCATAAGTTAAGCCAGATACCCATCTCTATTAAGTAACTAGCCAAGCTGGTTAACGTCAAGTGAACTATTGGGGTGAGATCATACGTCTGCAATCGGCTGATCAAATTTAGCTCCACCCTTGTTGCCTCATGGATGCCTGTTAGTCAGCTAAATTAGAATTTGCAAACTAGACTGTATTACACACAAAGTGTGGAAGATTCAGTGGTTTCATCAAGACAATACAATAACTATTGAGGCAAACGTACATTCGAAGTCGCTGTTCTCTGAATAAAAATGAAGGAAGTGAAAGATGCAACGCCACTCAGTGTTTCTGTGGCTCTTTTTACTTCTTCTCAACTTTGACGGTAACTATTTTTAAAGGAACAGCCGGGCCAAACATGAAATATAGACGATTTCTCCCTTGTAGTCGATCAGCCGAGAAACGTTTGACAATAAAAGAAAGTGATTCCGAAAATAGCTGCTACGATTGTTTTTTTTTTTTTAAATCTCTGCAATGTCCATTTTCATAGATAAGAGTGTGTCAGGCTAGTGGTACCCATATCGGTTAAGGTTCTGAGATGGAGGTCAGACATGCATACGGTAGAACTACATGCACATGCGGACTGAAGAAATGCTAATCCGGAATGGGGAAAAAGAAAAAAGAAAAAAGAAAAAGTATACTGCATACAGTGACCGAACCAAAAGACGATCTGCACAGATTTGCTCATTTTCAGATAAATATGAAATGCAATCAGTTATTTGTTTATAGACCCCAGGGGTCTGCGCGCCGTGACTTTTAGGCCAATGAATGTCAGCGACACCGATATTTGCTTCTATTCTCACGTGTTCATCAGAAACAGACATCCGTTTTCATATTAATGAATCATTTAGCCTCAGTCAGCAAAGGTGTTCTCGTCATTTGAATCATTTAGCTTTTGTATGATGACCGAAAAAGTTCAACTTTGGGCTCATCCGACCATCACACATTCTCACACTTTATTTTCTTGTTTGGATAAATTTTTGCGTTCAGCTTACATTATGGTTTGTATTATATTATTAACTATATTAACAGTGGATCGACTGTAGGCTACGAGTCAAGAAACACTGTCAGAAAAAAAAAAAGTATGAACAATTTTTTTTACAGGAAGTGAGTCGAGCCTATTTGCACACATTTGTATTAGGCCAAAAACAAAGCATTGAACAGCATGCAATCCCATTTGACTGCAAGTCCCTCCCATTTGGCTGCAAGCCCCTCCCATTTGGCTGCAAGCCCCTCTCATTTGGCTGCAAGCCCCTCCCATTTGGCTGCAAGCCCCTCTCATTTGACTGCAAGCCCCTCCCATTTGGCTGCAAGCCCCTCCCATTTGGCTGCAATCCCCTCTCATTTGACTACAAGCCCCTCCCATTTGACTACAAGACCCTCCCATTTGGCTGCAAGCCCCTCCCATTTGGCTGCAAGCCCCTCCCATTTGGCTGCAAGCCCCTCTCATTTGACTACAAGTCCCTCCCATTTGGCTGCAAGCCCCTCTCATTTGACTACAAGCCCCTCCCATTTGGCTGCAAGCCCCTCCCATTTGGCTGCAAGCCCCTCTCATTTGACTACAAGCCCCTCCCATTTGGCTGCAAGCCCCTCTCATTTGACTACAAGCCCCTCCCATTTGGCTGCAAGCCCCTCTCAT
>JAOUQW010000004.1:20077056-20088375 GCA_028565825.1 Olivaichthys viedmensis
TCAGCCATGATACAGCGCCCCTGGAGCAGGGAGGGTTAAGGGCCTTGCTCAAGGGCCCAACAGTGGCAGCTTGGCGATGCTGAGGTTTGAACCCCCGACCTTCTGATCAGTAGCCGAGTGAGTGAGTGAGTGTGTGGTGTGTGTGAGAGTGAGTGTGTGAGTGTTTGTGTGAGTGTGTGAGTGAGTGAGTGTGTGTGAGTGTGTGTGTGAGTGAGTGAGTGTGAGTGTGTGTGTGTGAGTGTGTGAGTGTGTGAGTGAGTGAGTGTGTGAGTGAGTGTGTGAGTGAGTGTGTGAGTGTTTGTGTGAGTGTGTGAGTGAGTGAGTGTGTGAGTGAGTGTGAGTGTGTGTGTGAGTGAGTGTGAGTGTGTGTGTGTGAGTGTGTGAGTGTGTGAGTGAGTGAGTGTGTGTGTGAGTGAGTGTGTGTGTGAGTGAGTGAGTGTGTGTGAGTGAGTGTGTGAGTGAGTGAGTGAGTTTAAGCGGCCCGTTATGCAACTTCATATATTTTAATTAAACAGGAAAAATATAAATGCTTTTATTTAAACTCGCTTTCAGGCTACTTGGCTAGATATTTTTGGTTGACGGGCTGTTTCTCAACCCAGCAGTGATATTGAGGTGTTTAAATACCCCAGCAACCCTGTGCCAGACTCACTCATGCCACGACACACTGCCATGTCAGTGTCACTGCTGTGCTAAAATGGTCCGCCACCCAAATAGCTGCTCAGTGGTGGCTGAGTAATTGTGGATAGCAACAAATGGGCTTCGGTTCCACGTCTTCAAAAGGAACCTTGAAGTTCTAGAATTCAGCCTTCGCTTCCCTTAATCTGGCAATGCATCCCAGGTGATATGTAGGGAATAAAGTCTGTAAAATAACAGCATGAACAACGTCTACAACCGTTTGTAACGTAAAGACCCTAATTAGAATGAATAATAGGAATTTATATGTGCATTTTACTCATGCCCCCTACAATCTGCCAAATGAGAATGTATCTTGTGGTGCACGTTGCCTGTTGGGTTGATCTTATGCATTTATACAGATTGTAACTCAAATGTGTCCAGATTGCATGCCGTGTTTGTAATGTTGCATTAAATATCTGAATGAAAACGAAATTACTGAATAAAACCAAATGAATTAAATTAAAATGAAAAAGTTGGCACAAGTAACCACAGTGATTCTGATGTTTTCCACCCCGTTGTAACCCAAAGATATCAAGATGAATAAATGGGTGTGTGTGTGTGTGTGTGTGTCTCTTTGTAACAGAGACCATCTACAGACATGAGGCAACCATCGGGGGTGAAGCGGTGAACTTTGAGATCCTTGATACTGCAGGACAGGTGAAAGACCTGATGGATGAAACTAGCTTTTGTTAAAACACCACTCATTTCTTCTTGGGGCACAGTTATCTAAAAGAGTGCGGATGCAATCGAAAATGTAATGCAACTGAAACCTGAATCAGTGACGGTCTTTTTGACAGTTGCTGGAGTTTCTCTAGGTGCAGGTGTCAATTTAAATCCTTTAAGATATAGGATACAAACATACAATACACAAATAGGGGCTTACTCTGGGGCAAATATAAAGTTATGAGCACAAGTCTATACGAAACTTTGTTCATTCTTAGTTTATTTGTAATACCTGTTTCAGTTGTTTCATACAACAGTAAACCACACAGCCGTGTGATCGCTATAGTCGGCAAAGGACTGTTTTAGACACGTCACATCCATAACGCTGGCATTCATTATTATATGTGCATAAAAAAAATCGTGTTTTTGGATATCGGTCAGCGTTCTCCCTGAAAGGCCACATGACCAGGTATGCCCACTGTCTCACTACTTCTGAGCTTGTGTAGCCAGTGAGACACTTTACAAGGCTGGAACCGCCCATATACAAATAAAGTAAAATATGTGCATGTTATGTACATTTAGGTTGCCTTTTACGCTTATATTATTGCGTTTTTATTAAAAATTTTTAAACAAGAGCCAGGGTTAGATGAGTGTCATGGAAGTAAGGTAAAGTTGCCTTTGCTACTAGACGATATTGTGACCACTCTTCCTGATAAATAAGTTGTCCTTAACTAGACACTTGTGTTAAAAAAATAACATGGGCCAATAGTGTGCAGGGCTTCAAGCCTACTTTCTTTGATCAATCTAAAATAGACAGACAGTTTTGATTTGTTTACAACTTTTTTGGTTACTGCACAATTCCACATGAGTGATTTCATAGTTGTGAGGTCCTCATTGTAATTCTCAAAACCATAGAAAGAAGAAGAAGAAAAATAAAGCCTAGGTATATCCAAACTCTTTCCTGGGACTGTAAGTGTATAATTGAAAAAATAGCCTACATGCACTGAATAATATGCACATTTATACATTACACATTTCAGTGATGAGTAAAAAGTAACTTTGTGTCAAGCTGATCCTCTCTCCTGTTGTGTTTCCATGCAGGAGGAAGACCCGCTGCTGATGGAGGAGAAAATCAAATGGGCCGACGGCTTCCTCGTAGTTTACTCTGTCACTGACCGCTGCAGCTTCGATGAAGTCATGCGTCTGTGTTTCCTGGTGAATCACATCCACAGCAGGAGAAGCTGTCCCGATCCTCCACCAGTCGTCATCGTGGCTAACAAGAAAGACCTGGAGTTCGACAGGATGGTTTCAGTAGAGGAGGGCGAGAGTTTATCACGTGGTCTCAAACTTCCCTTGCGCGAGATTTCCGTTCGCGACGGCTGGGAAGAAACGATCGGTGTGTTTCACGCGCTCTACGCAGACATCGTGCATCAGACAGACGCGTCGCCTCCTTCCTTCCGAAGACGCGGCGTCTCCAGGCTGATGGAGAAAATTCCCAGAATTCACTCCAACGCAGCGCTGGGATCCACAGGCCGCAGCTTCAGCTTCAGCTCCTTCAGAGACCTGCTGCCCGACTGAGAAGCGGGACGACTGGTCAGAAAGACGTCTTTTAGTCGTAACTGTTGTAGGGTTCGTGAGGAACAATTCTGCAAGCTCCTAGCTCTCTGCTTTCTCGATTTTTGAACTTGGATATAAAGGACATAGAAGTTGGAGATATTTAAGCATGAGAGATTGTGTTTAAATTAAAACGGTGACGATAAAACGTCTTTTATCAATGCCTTTCAGTTGTAACTGCTAAAGAAGGAAGGTCACAATATGATGTCCATATGGTGGCACCAAAGTAGTCATTATACAGTCATGTATAATATGATTCTATTAAATTATCACCTAATCACATAAAGGTTTGCTACGAATCCAAACTCGGAAAGTGGGACAATGTTCAGAAACAAATCTTACATTAACGCTTAAATGTAAACTTTGATGCCATGAGGAACGATTCTGCATACTCTGAGCTCAGCTTTCTTCTTAAAGTACCCCTGACTGGTTAACTACTCTTGGATGGCACCGGATCATGATTTTTTTTGGTCTCTCCAGCTTCCACCACACATGTACCAGTATTCAGTGTTCTTGATTGCTTTGTTTAGTTGTGTAGGGAGCTGGGATAGAGCAGAACTGTGGGACCGGTTTGGAAAACAGTGTGTTAGATCAGGGAAGTCATTATATTGCGCAGGTGGTGGCACCGCAATATAACTACTTGTACAGTTGACGATAAACAGAAAAATGTTCGAAAATGGTCAATCATAAAAAAAAAGGCTATTTGGTAAGCATGGAACAAACAGCATGACATTATTTATAGGGCTGATATCCAATAGCCATAACGAGTTTACAAAAGAGTATTTCAGTGACAAATATTCAGCTCTAAGTGTTGACTTTGTAGGCTCTTTGTCATAAGTGGGCTAAAGGTAGCACCAAAATAATCCACCTTCAAAATGGCTCTTATTGAATTAGCATAGCTGAGATTAATACTCTTATGTCGTAACTGTTAGCTGTTTTTTGGCACCAAACAAGAGCCATACGAAGTTTACAAAGGCATGTAAGTGACCACATTTTCTGAACGTTCTAGTCTAGAAGACGTCCTTTAATTATGCCTGATGGTGTCAAAAAGTCATTAATTTGGGCTATTGCTGTACTTTGGTGTCTTGAACATAATTTCTGCATGATCTTAGCTCTGTTTTCTCTTTAAAGAAAACACTCAAGCATAAAATCGATTTAGGACTTGGACGTGAAGGGACCAAAAGACGACTGCGATATTGGGAATGGAAAAAATAGCATGAGATCCGTTATTATGGGAGATTGATTCACAACAGTACCTTTCTTCAGTATGTTAAATGAAAAATGTTATGTAACAGCCATGCGAGGAGTTTATGAAAGAGCATTTCGGCTGTCAAAGCAAATGGGTGAAATAGAGTCTTTATCTTACAAAAATGCACTGTTATTGAGCAAATTGTAATCAATCAAAAGTCAGCATACACTAACGTATAGTTAAGGTTTAGCATCACCTAACAAGTAACACAATGATCACAGCAGGTGAGAACATCAACAACCGGCAGGTCGTGTTTGAATCTTAAAGACATGATATAATGGCTTTTCGAGGCAGCATTGCTCAATAACCTGACTAATCTTGTAATGATTATGAACAACTGTAGCAACTGTTAACTGTACTGAAATAAAATGTTGTGATACGTCCTAGCTGTGTTGTTCAAAGCCTTGGAGCGTGACCGAAGACAAATAGATGAAGTTGCATGAACAGCCCTGTCCGTTTTAATTGTGGCATCTGTTCTGATTTTATCATTATCAATCATATAAAATAAAACAGGTTTTTAGTAATACTGTAAATATGTACGAGTTTCCAGTTTGGTTCCAGTTCCAGTTTATGTATCTACAATTGCTGGTCAGTTCATCAGGTATACCTACCCATATAGGTGTCCATGTAGGTATACAATTACTGACTAGTCCATCTGTTGCTACGCAGTCCACTGAGCAGGTATTATTTGGGTGGTGGACCATTCTCAGCACAGCAGTGATATTGACACTACCACAGGAGTCTTCAATCTTATCCACAAAGGGCCGGTGTGGTTGCACATTTTCATTCCAGCCAAATAGGTGCCAGACACGTTTCTACTTGTTTAATCAACTGATTTTGGTCATCAAACGACGATTAGGTGTGACTTCTGTTCGGCTGGAATGAAAACCTGCAGCCACACCGGCCTTTTGTGGATAAGATTGGAGACCCCTGCACTACCATGCCAATATCACCGCTGTGCTGAGAATGGTCCACCACCTAAATAATAATAAATATTTGGTCAGCAGTGGCCCCATGGTGGGCCCTTTCCATTGATGGATGGTGTAGAGGAGGCTGACAAATGGTGTACATCAACAGATGGGATACAGTCAGTAATTGTACACCTACAAAGGGATCTATATGGTAGGTGTAACTGATAAAATGGCCATTCAGTGCATACATAAAACCAAAAAAAAGAAAGTAAAAAAAAAAAGAAAGAGGACTGTATGGACCAAAGATGGAACAAACAGCTGGCTGTTAAAAGTCAGTTCATGCGCATCATACACTGGCAACATTTAAAGTATGGCAAGAAAAAGGGGAAAAATCCGAGGGGTTCATCAGCCTGCAAGTTCATAACTGAATCTGTGCATGACCAGGCTTTGTGTTCATAGGGTATAATAGTAGGTTATATGATCAGTAAAGCATGTGCCTGAGAGGGTTAATGTTAAAGTTAATCGTGAGTAAATTGCTGAGTGATTTGTTGCTCATAGTAAAGTCTTTGTGTTCAATGTATAGAGACCATAATGACTCGGGAGGGAAGTTCATTCAGGCTGAATCTGGAAAAAATTCCAACCTCACAGGCATCACATAATTAACCCAATTGACCAGAATTTTCACATTTTCCCTTCTTAAACCTAACTGAAAATGTTATTTTTCCATTAAATACAATCTACTGTAAGAGGAATCAGGAATGAACCGACATTAAATACATTTAAATAACACAGTGCTTTCATAACAAAGCGTTATTTGCTCAGGTGAGCGAATCAGATTTAAACTGAAATTAAAAGGATTGATTAGATGAAAAATAAAATGTACACAGTGTTCCAGTACCACAAATGTAGTCCATCAGCAAAAAAGATGTTTGGGAAATCCTTTCCATAAATATATGCCTTAAACTGCTTTTGGGTGAGATAGACTTCTATTACTTGTTTATAGCATTAGCCTCGTAGCCCCAGTGCAAAACTAAAGAAGCAGACTTCAGACGTAAAAGATGTCTCGGCTGATGAATATTATTTGGGGCAAGAGGAAAATGGTGTAAATTAGATTTTTCACCAAACCATTCCTTTAATGACCATCTTCATTATCATTGTGTGTTTGACTCATAAATACGTTGCCACTTCATCATGTGAAGTATGCCGTCTTCAACCGACGTTATGTATTCATCACTGCAAACCATTTTTTTATGTTTGAAAAATAAACTTTGGTGACATGACCGGTTACATCCTGCATCTTCCTCTGAAATGTTGATTACACTTTCCCAGATATTCCAGATTCATATTATATCTTCATTAATGCAGCACTGCTCTCGCACATTAGACTAAACTCCTGATTAGCTTCTGTCTGTCAGATTCATTAATGAAGCGCCGACTGATTTAGCTTCACTAATTAGCCTCCTAGCTTTGTTTCCCCCCCAAAATAGAGTGTCACGTTGAATAATGATACAAGAGATGCTGATTGAAGCAAGACAGGAAGAATAATAGTAGTACGAAATAATAATACAAGAAGAAACAAAGTCAAAGTGTCTGGAATTGTGTAATAATTGTCAAAATAACTGCAACTGCATAGACCTGGTCACTTAAAGAGGATTTAATACAATCAGTTTGTGAATATAGGACATTATCAAATACTCTCACTGTATGGAGAGAAGAACACTGACGCGTGTGTTACGTGTGAAGAACTTGGAGAAGTGTGTGTTAAGTGGGCCTCAGGATTGAAGGGGACTTATTAATCAAGATAAGGTATTAAAGTGACGTATGTCTGCTGGAGATTGGCTGGTGCTGCGCTGGTGCTGCGTGAAGTGTGTGTATGCTCTGCCATGGCCATAAGAGGGCTTATTATTTTATTTAGCAGAAATAGGGAACAGGTAAAAATTGAAGGGGCCCAATTTCATAAATTGCAATATGAATCTGTTTTAAAAGATTAAATATATGAATCAAATTGGAACTATATTATGATCTGAATCACTTCTAACATACGATTGTACCTTCAAACTTTCAGCCAGACCTCCCACCCTGAGTGATGCTTGTGAGGAGTGAAACCAAAATACAGGCTCTAGAAAAACCTAATTCAGTTTTTATGATGGCTGCTACGACTGTTTTTCTCTGCAACATCCCTTTGTCCATTTTTATAGATAACAGAATCATAGTGTCAGAAACAGCAAGTCTGTTTGAGATAGGCGAGGGTGTGGTGTGCAGATAACACAATGCTAAAGTGGCAACTATAAGTTTCCCTTACTTGTTAGCTACATTAGCCTCCTAGCTCCTGTGTAAAACTAAAGAAGCAAACTTTGTACCCCAAACATGTCTTGGCTGATTGACTGTATATTTGGGGTTTATATATGTATATTGTGCACATTTCACTTTTGGACAAACTATTGCTTTAAAGGAGGGAGCTCAAGTTTTTGGTAATTAAAAAGAAAAATAAGCAGATTAGACGAGTGTCACATTGTAGTTTAATTGGCAAAAACCCGTCTGACGTTTGGGAGTAGAGCATGCTCTCAGATGCAGACAAAAAACACACGGTCACACAGCCACTATTGGAAGGAACACAAGTTGAAGGCACGTGGAGAGCTGGCAGTGGCTGAGCCAGGACATTGAAAGCACATTCAATTCTTCACTTCCGTTACTGGTTTATGTTTACGGATTTGGGCTGAGGCTTTAGAAAAATAATTAGGCTGTTGTCCCCTGAGAAACTATACAAGATCAACAAAATGCTGAGCTCTTTCCTCTCCAAATCTCTCCACGGGACTTCAGGAGTTCCAGCTGTACTAGATCAAGGCACTTGTTTTAGCGACTGGAGTTATCAATTCAATTTAACATCAGGCAGGACGGAATTCTGTCCAGCCATGTTATTCACTTTCCATTCTTCTAATACACAATCTTCTGTCTGCACTTGGTGAATAACAAAGTGGTAGAAAACATAAAAACACCCTCATATGGATCTGAAGGCCTGATTTAAGCAGACAGGGATTAGCCAAGCTAAATGTAGAGAAGAAGAGGTCACATATATATATATAGGAGTAAAAAATAAAAGCATTATGGGGACATTTACACTGTACACAGAGTTAATATTGATGTATATGAGGATAGATGTGAAAGATAACGTCATGGTGGAGCTTTATCAGACCATCAAGAGAGTGTCAGGGAAGCGTAGGAGTGTTTACACGCTCACGGAGAGGAAGAAAGGACTGGCTTCATCGGCTAGCAAGGCCTGATGGGATATGACAGCAATCAGAACTGTTCTGAGAGCAGCTCGCAGAGCCTCTGAGACACCGTGTCTCGACTGGTCCTCAACGTGAGGCGGTACATCTGTACAGGGAAAAGGAGACGAAGAGGGTCAATAGGATGAAAGAGGGGACAAACAGGGACAAAAATAAAAGAGAAAAGAAATAAACAGTGAAAACAGGCTGCAATGAATTGAAAAACTGATAAATGTAAGAAAAAGAAGGAAAAGAGGCAGAAGACGACAGGAGAGGGTAAACAATTTCAGTGAAAGGAAGGAACAATTGAACGAGATAAGAGAAGGGGAGAGTGGGGAAAAGATGAAAGAAGGGGAAAAGACGTGGAAATAATAGGGAAAAGGAGAGGTATGCATATGTATACAATGGCTTCACTATGTAATTAACGACTTGTATTGTCTGTGTGTATAACACCAGATAATAATCTACCTGTGCTTGTGTGTGCGTTATGGTGTGATTATTTACCTGTGCTTGTGTGTGCGTTATGGTGTGATTATTTACCTGTGCTTGTGTGTTACGGTGTGATTATTTACCTGTGCTTGTTTGTGTTACGGTGTGATTATTTATCTGTGCTTGTTTGTGTTACGGTGTGAATATTTATCTGTGCTTGTGTGTGTGTGTTACGGTGTGATTATTTACCTGTGCTTGTTTGTGTTACGGTGTGATTATTTATCTGTGCTTGTGTGTGTGTTACGGTGTGATTATTTACCTGTGCTTGTGTGTTACGGTGTGATTATTTACCTGTGCTTGTGTGCGTTACGGTGTGATTATTTACCTGTGCATGTATGTTGGGCTCTAGTCTCAGCAGACAGCCGACTTGTATTGTCTTTGTGTGTAGAACACCAGCACCAACAAAATTAGAGGGATTAGGATCTACTCCATCCAGCAGCGCTGTTCCGAAACCAATGATCTACAAAACACACACACAGCTAGTTAGAAGCAAAAAACGTCCCCAAGAAAATAGCATTAATGGAGATCGGCTTTTGTAGATAAATCATTGAAATGCATTCAAACTAGCCGTGAGGAATTATGACTTGTTAATGTTTGTTGAGATCAAAAAACATGGATTAACGTAAACATAATTCTAGTCATGCCTTGCTCTGTAGTTACCTTAGCCTTGGTGATCTCTGTGTCCATTGAATGCTTAGCCTTGAAGATTCTTTGCACCTCCTGCTGGGGACTGGGGAAAGAGAAACGTAACGAGATACGAATGACATTTTTCAATACGCAAATTATGTCAAAAGAGAGCAACTATAGTTTACAAGCTAATCCATACATTACATTAAGTAAAACATGTAGTAAGGAAGATGTTGGGTGATGAACAGTTGATATATGACATGGAAACATGAAGGAGGGAAAATGAGATTTAATATAAAACCTACCAGCAGTATCACACATTATTTCATAGATATGTGAGGATAATGACCGTACGATATACGCATGCACAATCTTGGACACCTTGCAATCTCGTCACTACCCTGGTATCCGATTCAGCAGGAGAATTCATTCATTCTTCTTCAAGTTAATCCAATAATTATTTTCACTGAATAAGACTTGCGTGAAAGTTTGAAGAACATGGCTGACAAAAAGTAGAGTTACTACAGGCCAATCACAATATTGTGATAATATCGTAAACTGTGATTGGGGAATCATTGTGATATTAAAATTTAATTCATTACAGTTTGAATAACTGGTAGACACTGGAAATGTCACATGAACTTCACCAGAATTTCTCCCCTTTCAATGCAAAGTGGGCAGGGATAATTCTGGGTAAAGTTTGCCTAAACGTCACCCTCAGCAACAGGCCAATGTTGCTTGTCTCTTTCAGACTTTTTATCTATCAAAACTATGCGGTTCCTGCTTGTACCGTCTCTTCAAGTCTGAGCAACCAAGAAAGTGAACGCTAAACTAGCCAGCGTAATCTACTGTAATAACTTTATAATTGGGTTGTACATGTCGGGTTGAACAATCCAGATTCTCCCCACTTGCGCCGTTGCGTTTAGTTCTGCTTGAGTGGCGTAGCAGGCTAGGAGTCTTGAACAGAGAGGTGTCAATCAAGCGGACTTCTTAGAATATTAGGCCTAGTCCAACCAGACAGTTCTCAAATCAGTCTGGCGTTTGACTAGTTTTTTTAAACCCATTTTCATCTTGTTTTTATAAGTGGGTGTTCAACTAACACTAAAGTGTGGTATCATACAAACATTTGACATTTTTACACCATATTCCCCAGGACCTTTGGATTCTTGGTAAGAACACAAATAGCAAAGCTCTTTATTTCCAGCCAGTTGTAATTTACTTTGATTGTAAATTTTCAGACAAATGAGTACAAAGTCATTTGAAACAGTAAAAGCTGTATGTATACTCAACCTTCAACCCAGTGACAACACTGATATTAACACCCACCTAAGAGTTAAAACATTAAAACACACAGCCTGCGTTTCAATAACGGTTTTTATCACACCCTCGTCTTCTTCTCTTCAAAACTCGGAAGTGTGCAAGACCTAAGGTGTTGCTCTGCGTCCACAATGATGCAATATGAACTTACTGTAAATGGTGGGAGCAGTATGTACAACGTGACACCACATCAGCAGCAGACTAAACGAACCTTGACAACAACCACAACGTTTTTGAAAGAAGCTAAACGTGCTTGTTGGCAATTGCCTGCGTTTGTACGACATCTCCATCTAACATTCAAGGGAGGTATTCTAGTTCCACCCAGGGACATTTTTGGCCCTGACCTGCCCCCTATTGGATATAGCTTTTAATCCTTCCAATACACAAAAGGTATGCAGACGAGTACGTAAACAAAATAAGTATAACTCTACAATCGCAATATTCACGTCCCTTATATTTTCAACACAATCAGTACTGTTCACTTTTCCTCTGCGTTACCTGACTCATT
>JAOUQW010000004.1:20110542-20125198 GCA_028565825.1 Olivaichthys viedmensis
GAGTGAGGAGCAGCAGCAGTGAGGAGGAGTGAGGAGGAGTGAGGAGCAGCAGGAGGGAGGAGCAGGAAGAGGGAGGAGGAGGGAGGAGCAGGAAAAAGGAGGAGGAAGGAGGAGGAGGAGGAAGGAGGAGGAGGAAGGAGGGAGGAAGATGGAGGAAGGAGGAGGAGGAGGAGGGAGAAGGAGGAGGGAGGAGGAGGAGGAGGGGGGAATAAATAAATAAAGAATTTAATATTAAGTTTGTCAAGGTGTAGTATTCTTTTAGACAGACATAGACCTGTCCTACAATATTATTTGGATAAAATTTGTGTTTTAGGAATAATAGTGCCAATAGCCTTTCTATAGTATTTATATTTGAGATATTTTTAATCTGTCCCAATTAAATACAATATTATTGGGCAATATATATTCGGTCATCCTCGGGCCATGCAATATCCAGTCATATCACGAACATGAACATTTGAACAAAATTCAGTTCAACCATATTAAAAAGAAAGGAAGAATGAATAAATCAATCAAATCAATAAATAAAAGAGCAAGACAGCACAAGATTGTCTGAAATCTGTATTGTTTTTTTCTTTTACAGGCAAGGTACTTTGTGTGTGTGTGTGTGTGTGTGTGTGTGTGCAGGCAGGTTTGAATACATTCTCATTCATGATGAAAAGTAAAGACTGGCAAGGTATCCGGCAACAATAGAAAGAAATATGCTTCTTTTGAAGAACAATGGCTACTATAACTGATTTTCTTTTGTAAATCAGCATATATCCACAGATAAATATTTTTCCCCCATTTATAATATATATTCAATATAGCTATAGATGTCAGATAAAGTCATCACTATGGTACATGATACAGCGATTTTTCTTCATAATGTCCCACTGGATTCTTTTATTTTATTTTATTTTCTCTTTTCTTTTCTGACTAAAAACAAGATGGGTTTCACTTGCATAAAATAATCACGTGAAAAAGACAGAGCTATTCACAATCACTTTGAAAAAGTACAGCAGTGGACCCTGAGGGCATTCATTAACTGGACAGAAATCTGTAAACTGTAACAGAAATGAAAGAAAGACCTGCTTTTTTTTTTTTTAGAAGACCTACGTTTAGACTTAAAAATGAGACCCACTTTGTTTCGATATCAGTAAGCTGAATAAAGGTCGTGAACTAAACAGCAAATCACTATGAAATCCGTATCGCAGTATGAGAGGGGAAATTGCCCACAGCTCCTTTATGTCGCAGTTGGTTATACAATAAATTGTGACGTTCAAACCACACAGTATTGTTCTTGGGGAAATTGCTAAATTTGCATTCCATCTGGCAAGAAGCTGCATAGGTAGGCAGTATTTTTGGGCAGCATTTGGTGTAGGGGAACGTTTACGTAAATACAGTATTGTAATAATATAGTAAACTGTGATAAAAGGCTGGGCAGTTATCAGGATATTAAAATATGTAATATCAGCACATGCCTACACATCAGTGTAACGTCAAGAAATAAGTGATATGTACAAATCCACATGCAGTGTTAAACAGTGTATGACCTAGTTAATTCGTCAGTCAGTATTGTTTCAGACATCGATATGCATATTAGAGAATTAAATAGCTGTAAAAACGTTAGGCCACTTGCCTCATTGGTGCTCCTTCTTTGCACTGTAAAATGAACTGTTGTCTGTGGACATAAGGTAAATGTCCCTTAGTGCTGTGGCAAGACATTTCATGTGCAAGTATCTCTGTAAAAGTTCAATTTCATTGATTTAAAAGTTACAAGAGTGACTGACGTTAGCTTGTGCATGTATAGTCTAGCGTTACGCGACTCGAAGAATAATTAGCAAATGAAAAATGCATTATATTAAGAAAAATCATACATCTTAAAGAAAAAATACCAATGCGAGGCTAAGGGGGGGGGCATTTACTTCTGCGGAGTATGAAGTACTCCGCAGAATACTGAAGCTACACATACTGAAGCTATTGCTCCAGCAGTGTGCACTATCTGGGGCTCTAATATGTATATGTATTGTGTCAGCACCTGGTCTGCTCCACTGCTGTACTTTTGCTGTACAGACACAAGATGAACTCCTGCTATTAAAAAAGGCCAAACTCAAAAACACATCATTCAGAAAAAATAGAAAAGGCAAGTCAAACTGGAACAGTTACTAAAATATTCATCATAAAGATAAACCACCGATTATTGTAATATAGTCATAGCAACAGTAGTAGAAATGATAAAAATGCAGATGAGAAAGAGAGACTCTCTCTAAAAGACCAGTTTGCTACTTGTTCTGGTGTAGTGCGATATGAGTCTTGCAATGTGATGTTCAGTTACTCTGTGATTGGTGCGCATGCCTCATGTCATCCTGTTTATTTTACTGTTACACAATGAAATTATGTGGCAAAAACGGGTTTAAAAAAGAAAAAAAATACCAATAAATCTATGAACCTATTTCCGATGTCATTTTTTCCTACACATATTTGGCAGGGCAATTTTGGCAAAACAAAAATGTAAAAACGAACCGTTATAAATAAGCATTCATTATTTTCCTCATGCACACCGTAACACAATTGTAAATCAAAAATGGCCCCTACGCTCCAAAGGGTGCAATCTTGAGTGCTGCCCGTTACACATGCTCAATAAAACATCACAAACAATCTTGAATCCAAAAACTGAAAAGTGTAACACATAAATCAGAGTTTAGATATCAGAATCTTTCTTTATCTTTGTTCTTAAAAGACCTGAGGAAATGTTACTCCATCTGTAAACCTCTACGTAACTCGTTAGCATCTCTCCATCATACTAGCGCTCCCTTTTTACCATCCAATCGTGTTCCCTGCAAATCTGGTAGCTTTATACACGTATTGTTCAGTGGCATTAATGTAAATGTAAACATAAGATTGGACTTGATGTGAATTTTGGGTTATTTGCGCGAAGCTTCTTCCCTATGGCAGTTTGTCCTTAATCTCTATAAATCCTGCGCCTTTATGTTCCAGGCAGCTGATAGGAAACTGTTGTAACAGTGCACATGGACAGGCTGCATTCAGTGTGTAAACGTCCGATGGCAGTACAAAATGAGGTTTTCTGCTTTTAGTGAGTCCATGGTCTCAGCCTGGACGTCTTGAACAGGTTGCTACGCATGCATGTTTTAAAGCGAAAAAAGAATCACCCCCCACCACCACCGGTGGGAAAAAGCTAAAGAGGGGAAAAAACAGGGTAGTGAAATATAGACACCAACAGACAGACAGAAAAAAAGCTGAGTTCCTGAAGTTCACGTTTCACTACACTATGGACGATACCGTGTTTTCCTCGACGTAAGGAGAAGCAGCGGAAGTCCGTAGCACGGTGTGATTGACGGGAGAGAGGTCGTTCATCTCTCCGGACGAGGATAAAGGGAACGATGGAGAGAGAGAGATGCCGGACGAGGGTTCAGCGGAGCCGGCGAAGGTTCGAGGAGGCTTAGGGACGAGATTGGGCTCGAGTGTGGCTCTGGCCAGTAGCTGCCGCTCGCTGTCCAAGTCCTCCAGGGGCTGTTCCTCTGTCTGAACGAAGGAGCCGCGGCCCGATTCGGATTCGCCATCGGAATTGTCCAGAGGCAGAGAATCGCTTCCGTCCAGCCTGAAGAGAGAGTCCAGATACTGAGCAAACTCCAGCACTGCCTGGCTGGGGTTCCCATTGGACAGAGGAGACACTTTGACCTCTTTTGAACTCCCCTCCTCTTTCTCCACACCTTCATCTTTTGGATTCTCTTTGCATTCCTTCTCTATAAGACCAGTCCAAGGTGCTATGGGACTCGATTCCTTGCTCTTTGACCCCTGAAACGCTTCAAAAGTCTCTGAATTGGGCCGTGAAAGTGCCCTCTGCTGGCCTGGCTGACCCTCAATGATCTGTTTGGGTGTAAACGGAGGAAAATGGCCACCACGGTTGATTTGAGAGAGACGACGGCCTTCATTAGAAGATACAAGTTCTGGAGAGAAGCTGTGGGTTTCATTGGAAGGTAAAACGAGTTCTGGTGGCGTGGGGCAGCAGGGCCCGGTTTGCCCCATAAGTTCTCGCTCTGGTGAGGACTGGATCAGCTCGGTCCGTGAGCTCAGGGATGGATTCTCCTCAGGAATCGGGGCATCCAGGGAGAAAAGCAGCGTCCCAAGACACGGCGAGCCTCTCAAAGCGGCCGAGGAGCGCCGAGAGTCCATGCTGTAGATGGAGTCGACATCTGAAAGGCTCTCCATTATAGCCAACGGGGCCTTTCGTTCACGCAGCTCCAGGGCCAAACGCTCTCGCGCGCCCATCAGTACGACAGGCACGGCGGGAGGTGGGCACTCGGCAAAACCATCCAGAGAGATCTCGGAGCGAGCACAGGAGCTATGGGGGGATAGGAAGAGGAAGAGGAAGAGGAGAGGGGAGGGAGCAAAAGCAAGATATAGAAGCATATAGAAAAGGTTTGAGCGAAATAAATCAAAACAGGATGAGGGATACAGGCGAAAGAAAATGTAACGGAAAAGGACGATGGTATAATGTAAAGGTGGAGCGAAAGAGACAACAAGAATGACAGGGGGAAATGGTATAGAATATAGAAAGCACACAGAATCAAATAATAAAAGGTTGGATTAAAAGGCATCAGGGAGAAAGATATAGGTGACAGCAAGAGTTAAAAATGAAAGAGGAATTAAAAAAAAAAAATAGGGCAGAAAACAACATAAAGTAGGACAAATAAAGTGAAAGAAGATGACAGAATAGAGTAAAGGTGGGTAGAAAGAGAGCAAAAGTGCGATATACAAGCATACAGCATGTGCATATCAAAAAGGTTGAATCAAAATATATTAAATCGATGAAGGATACAGGTAAAACAGGGAATATAGCGGAAAGGACAATGGTAAAATATAGGTTAGATAAGTGAGGCATGTTAAGACAATGAAACAACATAAAGGAGGAAATTTAAACAGCATGGGAGAGCAAGAGCAAAAGAGAAAAAGCAAACGAGCACATGGATCAAAAGAAACCAAAACAAAATATAGAAAGATATAGGTGACAGCACAATGTAAGCAGGAGCAATGAATGACAAAACATGCAGGTCAGGGGAAAGGCATGTTGGAGATCATGGTGAAATATAGCGAAAAAAGATGGAGAGAGTGAGATGTAGAAGCATATGCAGCAAGCACATAGAAAAGTGGGATCAAGAGTGTAAAGAGGAAGAAATGGTTAAAAATGAAAGGAGGAGAAATGAAACAAAGGGCAATAAGGTAGAAGATGAAGCAAGAGGGAGAAAAAGGAAAGGCAGCTAAAGTTAATGCGACAGGACTTCATCTACGCTGTGCTTCTCTACTGAACCAAAGGGGCCGAGGGGGAAACTGGATACTACCATATGTGGTGCCTCTGTAGTGCGCATGATTGAGAGAGGATAGGGCACACGGTTAAGATGAGACAAATCATGTATCCAGCTAACTTTCCTAGATAAAGATAAATAGGACTTCATAAGCTACTCCAATCTTTAGCACCATAAGCAACACTTCACTACTACAGGACTTGGTAATTGTTTACACTACATAACCCACATTAAAACACATCATTGAACCCTGTCTCTCAGATGATTATGGTAACACGATTCTATTACTGCATTTCGTTCTTGCATGTCTGTTGTCTAGTATGCACCTACACTGTAGCTACACTCATTGGCTATATTATCAGGTACAAGTACCATATAGGTACGATATGGGTACTTTGTAGGACTGCTGCCCATCTGTTGCGCTGCACAATTTGTCAGCCTCCTCTACCCCATCAGTGTAAAAAGAACCACCGTAGGACCAGCACTAAGCAGATATTATATTATTTGAGTGATGGACCATTCTTGGCGCAGCAGCGACACTGGTCTGAGTGCATCAAGCTGGGATTTTTAAATACATCAATGTCACTGCTAGGTTGAGAACAGTCCGCCAATCAAAAATCTCCAGCCTGCAGCGGTCCTGTGGTCAGAAACTGACACCGATGAAGGGTAGAGGACGTTTAACACACACTGTGCGTCGAAAAAGAGGCGCTTTAGTCTATAACAGTACTCCTACAAGATGGACCAAGAAAGTGGGGGTATCTAACAAGATGGCCAGTAAATATACAGCATTTAAGTTAAGCTTTTAGCAATATTATATGCGTTCAGAATAATTAAACCCATGCCCAGCTACTTTTCTTTTGAATGCCATTCTCTATGAAAATGGGAAGAGCAGACACCATGATGTAATGAAAAACCATGGCAGTGGGTTGGATGGTACTGTAAAATCATACCGTAATGACAATAAAGCCGACTTGACTTAATCGCTGATGACAGTAGACGATAGCAGTGCTATGCACCAACATTGTGCTATTTTCTCGGTATACATTAGTGTGTAAAAGCCTTTAGCCTTTACCGGACGCTGCTGTTTCTGCGGTGTTGGGTTTGCGGTGTGGGCTCATGGGAGTTGTGGGCTCCATGGAAGAAGGTCTCTGCGTTTAAATCCACTTCCGTTGGACTAACCATGATTTTAGCAGCAGACAGAAGAGCCGTCTTGCCCTTATTGTAGTTTTCCAAAACCTAAAAGTAAGAAGGAGACAGATAGAGGCAGGAAAAAGGAGAACTGCATAAGGAATAAACCTGAGAATAGCAGATGGCATAGACCTCTTGGAAGGATGAGCTAATGTTGGCTAATATTAACGGTGACTCACGAGTCATTAAACGTTTGAAATGAGATTTTCATTTCATTTTCATGACTCTACATCGTGTGCTCTCTCTCATACACACACACACACACACACACACACACACACAAAATCAGAACATTGTTCCAAAACATTAACTGCATTCTGGGGCTCAAAAATGACATCATGTTGGTGATTAAACATTTCTGCAGTACATGAACACAGTGCATTGGGCAACTCCTGTAATATGTTAGCATAGGATATATATAACTGAATCACTGGTACACACTAGGGGTGGCCAGCATGGCAAAAATAAGGTCTTAAGGATGGATACTTGACACTTGCACAACACGTATCACGTTTAGCTTTTCGGAGGTTTGCCAAAACATTACGGAACAGACACAACACACCAGCGAAACAGTGGTGTATGGAGTTATTCTTCTGCCAAAAGTAATCGTACATAATGCGTGCTGCGATTCTGAATCACAACGTTACGTATTTACAACTTTCATGCTCCATTCACAAATCAGCTGTTACACTTTCAAAGTACAATATAAAACCCGAGGGTTTTGACAAAAATAAATAAAATAAAAAATCGAACTATTGTTATATTTTGAGGGGTGGGGCCCAGTGGCTGCCTGCAGAGCGCTGAGGGGGCGGAGCTAAAACAAAACGTTTTATGAGTTGCGGCTACAAACAGCCTCTGCACTTAAAATGCAATAAATGCAAACCCATAAAGTGCGACGTAAAGTACAAACTGAATGTATAAATAACGATTTGCAAAAGACACGAGTTTTATGAAACTGGATTTTGATTCATAGAATTAAGTTTTTGGCTTTGCATTTACGGACGATTACTTTTAACAGGACTCCATAGCAGTGACACATAAAAAAATAAAAAATAAAGTACTAGGAAAAACTGTCCATTCAACAATTTTTTAATTTACAAAACTATTTAACATTTAAGAAACAGTCTCTCTATATTTGGTCTAAACCTTTTTTTTAATGAAACATCTATTGCGTTCCAGAAGTGCTGACAATACTCGGAAAAAGCATATTTTGACTTCTTGCCATAACAATAACATATGGTTATATCATCACCGCTTGTTTATACAAAAGTTAGAAGTTTTACTTATCAGGTGAATTCGAACTCTAAACGCATTTTTATTTAGGTATTATTCCAATTGTGCAGTCACCAGGATGGGATTCATATGCAGCACAGGTGCTAAGTTCATTTTGATATTCAGAATTCTCATTACTTATTCAGTTGCCCATTTGATCTCCAGCGTTTATGGCAATAGGTCTGTAGGTCTCGAAGACTGTTAGACAGCTGCAGCTCATTCAAAATTCTCCTGTAGGAAACAATACAAACTGTTGCTAATTGTTTATGAAGCACTAAATGGCCTTGAACCTTAACACATTTCCGAAAATGGTGGAAGTGCACAAGGCCTCTTAGATCAGGGGCTGGTCAACAAGTAGTGCCCGAATTTAGAACATGATGAGGTAGCATTCGGATACTACGTCACCCACAGCTGGAACCAGAAACCATATTTAAAGGAGCCGTTTGTAATTTTTCGAGCCCTTTGCTGCCTGGTGAATGGCAAATACAATGAACACATTGGCAAGCCTTTCGTTCCCCCCACCGCACCCCAGAAAAATGTAGATACAAGCCTGAATTAAAGAAATTAGCGAGATCCATGGCAAGCTGTATCTTTAAAATTATATGTCTATTACAGGTTTATAAAAACTTCTAAACATCCAGACTAAAAACATTATTATTTTCCGTGTGCACTTCTTCTTAATCGACGGTTTACTCTTTTTTTATTTTTATTTTGACTGTACCGAAGAGGTAATGGTTTATTAGAAGAAGTGACTATAGGTCAGTTAACTAAGAATAAAAATAAACATAGTTGCCAGCAGCCTGCATTATACAGTATTAATAAGTTACTGAAAGTATTGTAAGTACTACATACTCTGCAACTACTAAGATGAAGAGATGACAGACAGATGTTATTCAGAAACATTATTATGTAAAACATTAAAACATCCTAATTGTATTGCCCATGAGATGAGGAGACAAAAGAAGGGCATGCAGACACGCACACATCTGCACGTACAAATGAAAACACATCCACTCCAGTCACGCCACCAGTAAGCATGAAATAATGTTGGCATCTTTATTAATAAGCATTAAACATGTTAATGAGATTAAAACGGTACACAGACACAATGAATAAATGAACAGCAATGAAAATGTGGTGAGAAGGTTAACAAAATGTAAAAACAAAATGTAACAGGGTCAAGCTTATACAATGCAAAAATAAAATATTACTAACACTAGTAACATGCTAAATGACACTCAAGTCTCCATGTTGCATCATGGATTGAGTAAGCACATGTATATGCAGGAGCACGTTGATATTACATACTGCATTTTCCATTTTTTTTGCCCTCGAGCAGGTTTATACAGAAAAGCAACGCATGTTATAGTTGATGACTTTCATAATGTCTAAAGTTGAACATAACATGGTCATTGCCAATTCCCACCCACTAGCTAGTTCTCCACTATCCTATCGCACGGCGGCTACCAACTGGGGAGGGTGAGGGCTAACACATGCTTCCTCCGAGACATGTAACTGCCCTCTTCCGTATACATGAGCTCACAGGCGCCCATGATTGGCTAGTGTCGCTCTAATCGACTGGAGAGAGAGTAATGCCATCCCTCCCACCCAGAATGCAGCCCCAATTATGCTCTCTTGGACTCCTGGCCACGGATGGCTGCGGCATCATCGGGATTCGATCTCGTGATCTCCCGACGACAGGGCGAGCGCTCGTTGAACATTATTTTGATATCTGCGTTAAGTTTATTTAGAAAAGTAGCGGTTGAAAACATTTATTTAGCGAAGGCTACAGCACGAACTGAGCAAGCTGAGCACTTTGAAATAAGTTTATTCTAATTTTATTTAATTAAGGCATCTTAATTGGTGAAGGTTATTCTTTGGGAAAAAAAAACCACTGGCTGTAATCTATAGTAAACATCATGTAAAATAAAAATGCATGTTACGTTCAAGCAACTTATACTGTGGCCTCGGAAAATACTCGTTTCTGATTGGCTGGCAGGTGTACCCCTAGTCATCAATGCTCCCGATACTATGTAACCACGACAACAATCATAAATAGGCTTATACCTATATTTACGTTTCGCTATCGCACTGGTAAACAAAAACAAGAAAAACGTAGGACAAGATGACATGGCTTAAAGTTCGCCAAATATAACGGAAATGAATTATAAAGCAAAACATATTGTTAAACCCTTCTTTTATCTTCGGGGTCTCAGAGACCCCAGGCACTCTTCAAGGCTTAAAAAGCGTGGTTAATGATGTTTTGGTTTTTTTGCTTCATGCTTTTTGACTTTTCATAATTACATGAGAACTGTTGGAAAAATAGGATATCAACTTGTCAATGTGTTTCAGAAGTCCTCTGCAAAAAATGACACACTTTTTATCCTTGTGGTCTCAGAGACCCCAGCTATAAAATATGATTAAATGCTGCAACTGTTCCCGTTTTTTTACACACTGATTGTTGTTCAGATGAAATAGGGTGTTTTTTTTTGTAACACGCAAAGGGAATGTTATAAAACATATACATTTGTGGCAAAGGGAATGTTATAAAACTTAGCCATATTGGATCTACTGATTATAAATAAAGTCAGAACAAATGAAAAAATATATATATTTGAAAGAAAATATAGAAAATATATACATTATCAAATTCAGCACCTCCAAAATGATAAATATTTCCCCTGGTCAGTGGTGGAGTGCAAGTGAGCTATAGAGCAAATCAAATACTTAAAAGAACCTCTGGCAAAAAAGGCGTGAGAGTAAAAACGAGGGAAAGTTCAAAAAAAGGGGGTTGGAAATAGGTGAGAGAAAAGTGAGGACTCCACAGTGAGACACTAGAAATCCCAGAAGTAAAGTCCGGAGATGTAGTGAACAACAGCGTGAGTGCTATGGAGAGAGAGAGAGCAGAAGTTGGTCAGTTGGGAAAAGAGAAGGAATTGAAACACGCAACATATCATGCAACAGAGTGCGGGTTTCTGCTGCCGTTTTAGGGACCGCATTCATTACAGATCCTGCAGGTATAACAAAACTGGAGACAAGAGACCTAAAGAAACAAATATATAATGATGACGATGTACAGCAGCTAATGATTCGCATCGCACGTTAAGTAGTTCTGTGAGATCGTGGGATCTCCGATGAGCTAATTGAACTTCAGAAGTGCCATGGCACGTAAAAGGACATAATTGATATTTATCTACGGATCTGAGATCGAGCTAATGGATCGGAGCCACTGTTTGAAGTACTTAATGGGCTTATACTGCTTTTAACGATCTCAACACTGATGGATAACGCTTGGATTGCATTCATAGCAGATCCTGCAGGTGTCATGAAAAGCTCAGCAGTCTGAGTAGAAATATACACTGTATACACAATAACACCCTAGCAAGCACTACAGGAAGTGAACAATACGTCATTGTTTCCCTTCACCTGTTTTTGTAATAAATGATGGTGTTCCGGTCTGTCCATGGCTACGGCCTCAAACCGCACACTACTGTACTAAATAGTATGTGGAAATAAATACGCCACAGCCGGCACATAATATTGCAAATGATGTTAGCCACTGCCACAAAGAGGTTTTCTGGGTTACTATGCCAGTGCATATGGCTCCATCTCAAACCGCATACTACCTATAATTCGTATGCCACCTCTGGCACACACTTTTTTATATACAGCATTGTGGCAGCAAAGCTTCCTTGTGGCAGCTAGTTATCCAACACCAACTAAACTGTATGTCAAAACAGTACGACACCGCTGGTACATATTTTTATTTTTTTCGTATGGTAGCATGCTGCTTTTGGACGTAGCACTGGAGTGGCCAGTTGTCATGGTAAACGAGAAAACTTCTTTGTGGTAGCTAAATGAACATGTACTAAAGGTTTTGTACCATTTTCACATACTAGCAAACTGGTATGCCGTTTGGGACGTAGCCCATGATTGTGCGTGTTTGGCTGGTGTCCTTTTGACGACGCCATCTTGTTCGAAATATTCAACAGAGTTGCTTTCTCTTGCCAAGTTTTTGGCAATTTTCTAAACATTTGAAAGGAAACATCTCTACTGAATAGAGTTTAAGGAATGGTTTTGCATGAAAAAATAAGATGCAACCAAAGTTGTAGCTAACAAGTAATGGAGGTCTATGTCACCCAAAATCTTTTCAATAAGTACATTAGCAGATCTTCATAGGCTTGCTTCAAACGACATTGTTAAGCTCCGCAAATAAACAATTTTGTAAAAGAGCAGGTATTGTCTGTATTAGCAAATTTAGGTTCAAAGTGGAACTATAGCTTTAAACTTTAGGAGACAGAGCCTAGGGGGGCATCTTGTAAATGTTACGAGTGTATACATGAACACCAAGCACCAACTGAAACAAGGGGACTGTGGTTGTCCAAGATGGCTGGCCAAATAAAGTTACAGCGTTCAGTTTTATTCATTTTTACTCCTTTTTTTTAAAATTCACGCTGTGTCCTAAACCACATCGGCAAGTCTGTGTGACATTACTGAAAAACCGGATGCAGTCTGAGGCAGATATTTTGTTTTTTTTGGGGTGAGATAGACTTTCTTTTGGTGTAAGGGGGAATCGGTGTAAATTAGATTTTTTTTTTTTGCCAAACCATTCCTATAAAAGATCGCCATTCTTATATCAGATTAATCCAGACTGTTGATTAAGTCTAATGGTGTTGAAGGGGAGACTGAGGAGTTTGGAAGATCTGATAAACTGTGATTTGAAGCTGTTGTAGGGGTTGATGTTTGAGCATCTGAGAGTGATGTTGGTGTTGATGGATTAACGGTGGCATCGAGCAGTGGAGAGTTTTCCTGCTGTTGTAAAGGAGTTTGTGTTATTTGCAGGGTTTTAGTTGAGGGCAGAGGGGAGAAATCGAGAACAAAGGAGTCGTGTGAGAGCAGAGGAGTCAGGGGAGAATCTGAAGGAGTTAGATCGACAAAAATCGACGCTGGAGTGCAAGTCTCCTCGTCCTCAACTGCAAAGTGCTCTGAAAGCCAAAACGGGTTTTCCAGCACCTGCAAAGACATACCAAAATACATTACTTACTATACGATGGCGACGAGACACAAAGACGAACAGACACACACACACACGGAGACCTGCAATATAAGCTCGGGTGGAGACGGACAAGGAGAAGATGTAGGAGCATTGGGGAGCCCAAGAGACGTCCGAAATAAGGGAAAGCGAGCAAACGAACAGAGCACCACACACAGAGAGAGCTTTGGAACCTGAAACAGGAGACAACGGTTTTCCATTCACCTGTTTTTATGCACATTTTTAATTGAGATGAAACAGCAGAAATTTGGAAAGTAAAAAAAAAAAAAAAAAAACGTTAGATAAATAGTTTTCAGTCTCGGCTGAGGTGAAATTTCTAGTGTGGGTAAACAAAAGATGCAATAAACGGTGATGGAAACAGATTTTTGGACTAAACAGAGGTGTGCATCTCTCCTTCCGAAGCAATACGATGCTCACCTCGATACGCAATTAACACGTGTGATGTGTTAAATGTGTGAAATCGACATTTAAAGCAGCCAACGATGCAATACAATACGATTTAGAGCTTTTTTGATGCAATACAATGTGTTTTAGTATTTTACTGTTTGATTTGAATCCAAAACAAAGAAAGTGCTAGGGTTAAGGAGTGTGAGGCCACGCCTCCTTCACTGGGACTGACAGTTGCAGATGTGGAAAGAGAGAGAAAAAGACAGTGCCAAAGGAAACCAACACTTCTAAATAGTAGTGCACTACTAACAAAGAGCTGCGAGTGTGGTATTGCACTTTACAGATACAGAGGCGCCCAGATCCATTCACTTGGCATCGCTAAACTACTTTTGCCCGATACGCCTGTTTCGATTCGGTGCAGCTGCATCATAAATATTGATACCGCTGCACCAGTTTGAATTAGTCCATCTGTACACTTGCTACTATAATGACTATGCCACCTCTGGTACTACTATTTAGCATTGTAGTATGCTGCGTTTGAGACACAGCCCATGACTCATGGCTGCGCATCATTTGGATGGAAACGGGAAACGTACCGAAATTTTGACACACCCTCACCCACATGTACACACACACACACACACACACACACACACACACACATACACATACACATACACATACACATACACATACACTCACTCTCAGACTACGACTTGTGGTCTGTTTACTCAAAAAATTTCAGCAGGGGGCAAAATGCTCAATTTAATTGACTTGAGCTCTTTGATTTGCTCGACACCCGACGCCCTCCCCTCAACGTCTACCATGCTGTAATTTCCTCTCCACCAAGGAGCAAGGCTTTCATTAATAACTAACATTGCATTACGGGGGCCGCTCGGGAAAGCCCCGCGGCGATATCCCACACCCGCACTGAAGAGGCCGACGAGGTCCTCGAGCAAATCTGTTTTCTGCGTTTGCACAATTTTCTTTTAGCCTGTCTGAACGCTGTTGCCACAGTAACCCATACCTGCGACGCATCGGAGCTGGAGAACTGCTTCTCTTGCCTGGTGGTAAATGTTAAGTGTCTGATTAAAAATAGCGGCACCTCAAAGGAATGAAAAAAACAGGCCTGCTGTGAATTATGCGTGCCTGGGTCCGCCCATGGACTGTGAGAAGATCTGCGTTTTCCTCTCCAGCGCTTTGGCTGTGTGGGTTCGTGCACATAATTAGAAAAGCCCAAATACCCACAAGGCCCTGAGCTACATGCATTTGCATGCACAAGCGCTTTTCAATCTGCTGTGATTATTTAGCATTTGGATGCATCCTTTCCTCGCCCTCCCTCTTCATTATAACAGCAAGCAGACTGCTGTGCGCATATATATATACAGTCAAGCCGGAAAGTCTGCACACCCCTTTCACCTTCTCCACGTTTCATTACATTACAGACTTA
>JAOUQW010000004.1:20172849-20203922 GCA_028565825.1 Olivaichthys viedmensis
AGAAGGGTTTATGTAAGGAGACGAACAGAAGAGAGATTGATACCACAGTGGATCAAAACAACAGTGAAACATGGTGGCAGGAATATTGAAGCCTGGGGGTGTTTTGCCTACTCTGGAGTTGGACACCTGCACCGAATGCACACAAACTTGTGGAGTCCATGCTGGCTCGAGTGCACGCTGTCATTAAAGAAAAAGAGGGGCATACCAAATACTAAGAAATTCTGAAATTCATGTAAATATTTCAAAGATTCTACTTTTGACTCTTTAAATTAAATTAAATTAGAATAGAATGCAAAACAGAAGCATTTTCACTTATGAACATTTGTACTTTTATCTTCAATGTGTGATCCTCAGGGCCTTTGGCATGCTGTTGAAAAGACTCGATTAACTGGCATGATGTATTAATAATATTTCTCTGGGAAAAATGCGTGTTTTTGTTTTTTTTGGTCAACAGACACACAGAAAATTGGTCAGCTATTTCATCATACAATTAATCAGGATTAATTATCTTCCAGAGATCCAGAGATGTAATTAATCACACACACAAAAAAGCGATTGACAGCAATAATGCGAAGGCAGAACTTCAAATAACAGCTGAAGATGTCTAGCCCCGGAAAGGGCAAAAAGGGTTGTAAGAGCACATAATGATGATGTATGTACTTTATTCTTTGATATAAATATAAATCCAACTTCATATAATCCAAGCGACTGTGTTTGCTATATCACGCTCAGTAAAAGACCCTAGTAAAAGAGTAGGTCAGAAGACAAAAATGAGAGCAAAGCTAACCAGACACTATCTAAGAGAAAACTTAACACCCAAAGAGAGCAAGAGAGCAGGAGTAAATAACACTCCCTCTGTCTCGTACTCCTCCGCTGGGATCTCAGCTCTTATTTAAACCTCAGCTACTCAGTGTTAAAATAAAATAATCATGTTCTTTCATTTAACCCCCTCCGCCGCCCTTCTCCCTTCCCCATGGGGTGTGTGTCCCAGTTTAAAACGAATCGCAGAATAGCAACGGACCTCGGAATGCAACAACCACTTGCGTCCCGTCGGAGCTGCACTAAATCAGGCCTGTAAAAAAATCAGCATACTGTATTTCAGCATAACACGCATAACAGGCACACACACACACACACACATATCAATACCCGATCTGATATCCAGCTCACTTCACTGCTTTCTGCGCTGAGTGGGAGTGTAATTATGATGAAAACGAGTGCATTATCTGTGTGGTTGAAGCCGTTTTATTTTCCTGGCACAATTTTTCCTGAACCGCTGTTTGCCCGTGAGTCAATGGTCGCAATTGTTTCTTTTGCTATCACAGTAACAACATAGATCTTCATATTAGAGCCCGAGTTGATGACGTTATTCTGTCCACAGCGCCATGAGGCCACTTGGCTGTCAAAATGAACAGGTTTCTATGGACGTAATGTAAACATATTCCCAAATAATGTGAATAGAACGAATGGAGCTGACATATTTATGTCATTTCATTGACATTTGAGTCTGTTCATCTAAAGATTAGTTCACTGATTCCTTAAGTTGCACTTCCTCAAATTGATGTGCAGCCCGATGATGCCTTCAGCAAATGTTTTTGCTATGCATACTAATTTGTTCAGCCAACAAACAGCTTAAGAGAGGTAAAATAACTAACAAGCATAGCTTTTATGTGTTATTTATATGCTTGCATGTCCGTGTGTAGAAAAATCATTCTTTTTCACACCCAGAACAACACAGACAAAAGCAGTAATGTTAAAGACCACAAGTTTATATGTTTCACTGATATTCTCTTATATAGTTAAGCTATATCAAGATATAGTCTAGATTCACGGATGTTTAAAAAACACAGACACAAACATATAATGTCAAGAAATCTACGTTTAATTATTCCAAAGTCAGTTATGTATATGTATGTGAACGTGGTGCTTTGGGTTGCACATTTCAATATTTTTCGCAAAGTACGTTATGGAAACGTGTAGGCCTAATTTATGTATATACAACTTGCTTTTATCATTCGTTGTCCTATTTGATTTGCTATTATTTGCTATTGTAAAACATGACAAGAATAAACTCAACTCAGTAAGTCCTCAGTTCTTGAATCATCTCATGTGTGAGTCAGTCATTTGGGTCATTTAGTTTATGAACGAAATGATTCTACATTCAAGTTTAATGATTTCTTCGTTTATTCCCAGGATAACTTCGGGGAGTTATCGACTGTGAGCAGCAACTAAATGAAAGGAAAGCCTCAGTCTAAAATAAGATAAGATAAATCAAGTCTATGACAGTGACCTGTATTTACTCTTTCACCTTAGTGACTCATTTAAAAAGGTCAAATCATTTGTGAAAGAAACATATCTAAGAACGAAAATGCCAAGGTTTACCACGTTTTCCGGCAACAACACCCAATTTCAATGTTGTGCCATTTTATGTGCAAGTATATATATATAAAAAAGAAAAGTAACTGACATTAGCTTGTGCATCGATTGTCTAGCATTAATTGAAGACTCATTAGCTATGTAGTGAGCCAATTTTCTCTGCAAGCATTACCTAGCTACAGTAGATTTATATATTAGGATACTTATTTAACAAGTTTCAGTCAAGCAAATAAATTAATGCAGGTATATGGGGGACACTTACTTTTGGGCAGTATGCGTTGCTGATTTCAGTAGTGTGTACTTATCACACACGAGCCTGTCACACACACAAGCGCCGAGCCTACCGGCTCACTTCCACGTTCCAGATCACCAAACTTCTGATCTCTCGCACCTGTCCCCAATCACGGCAACACACACACACCTAAAGACACTCACTCTTCCTCTACATAAACCCCCAACGCCTACCACTCAATGCTCAGTATTGCTAGAGATGAAAATCTACGTACCAAGCGCTTCCCAGACTTCCTTCCTGAACTTGACCTTGAACTCGGATTTACGACACACTCAAACTTGCCTTTGCCTTTGACAACCTTTCCGCACATCGCCCGATCTAACGCCTGCCCCCTGACTAAGAGACTACCTAACCCACTGGTCCTCGACGACTCGTGCCTACGGGCCAAGAGCCAGCACTTGCATCCGCCTCCAGCGAGCCCTGACAGTACTCCGTGACCTATCTAGGGCTCTAATATGTATTTCTTTGGGTGAATCCTATCTGCTTCGATCCAAATTGTGTTACCTAAAATCGGCAAAATTTGAAGTGCGAATGATTCATTCATTTCAGTTTAATTCATTTCGATTATTTAAATCTTGGACAACACATGGAGGTCGTGGCCTTGAATGCAATGGGACTGACTTACAGAAAGTAGAAGACAGAATATGAAACATAAATATGGAAGAACAGAGAGGCTGTGCAGTATTATTTGTTCTGTTCCGTTATTTTGAGCTCATGACCGATTTTCTTTTAAGTTGCAGGGGCTGCTTTTTGGATTTCCATTAAAGTTGCATTTTTGCAGAAAGAGTGACATGAGGATTGAGGATGATGGGTGTAGCTTGTCATGCTAGTATGGTTGCAGTTGTGTAAAGTGGATTAGGAGCGCCTGTCTAATCATGGTGTCTGTGATTTAATGATTAATGATGTTTACTGAACAGACTAGAGAGAGACGTTTAGAGACTTTCTTGAACCATTCATTTAGAATTTCTTGAACAACTGAACAATGGATTCGTCTCCGTTCTCAGACAGAGACAGACATAGAAGCAGATAGGTAGAAGGATAGATCTCTCTTTTTTCTTTTTCTTTTTTCTCTATACCTTTCTTTTCTTTCCATCTTTCTTTTTTTTCTTGTTTTGTTTATTTTTCTTTCTTTCTTTACATGTGGATAAGATATACAAATAGATAAAAAGATTTTTTCTTTCTTTTCTAGTTGTTTCTTTTTTCTTTCTTTCTGCTTTCTCTCCATTTTTCATTCTTCTTTCGTTTCTTTTCCTTTACATATGGATAAATATACAAATAGATAGAAAGATTTATTTATCTTTCTTTCTTTCTTTTCTAGTTTTGTTTCTTTTTCTTTCTTTTGTTTCTTTTAATATTTTTTCTTTCTTTCTTTCTTTCTTTCTTTCTTTCTTTCTCTCTTATATTGTTTCTTTCTTTTACTTTCCATCTTTCTCTCTCTCCCTCCCCCCACTCTTTCTCCCCCTGGACTTTGTGTCATTTCAGGAGCAGAAGCATCACACTGAGACGGACAGCTTAAGTCACTGTCAGAAGCGCACCATTTTTTTTCTTCCGTCTCTCACATACATGCTATCTCTGTCTTACACACACACACACACACACACATACATACACACATACACACACATACACACACACATACACACACGCACACACACACACATACACACACACAAGGCAAGGCCCAGGGACGGAATGCTCGGTATCTTGTGATATGGAAATAAATGCAGGCCAGCGTGACAGCAGCGGGTTTAGCAAGCTGTCCTGCATAAATGCCTCATAAATCCGTCTCTAACACTCAGGCTAATGCGCGCTAAGCCGCACGCCTCAGAAACCACATATGAGAAGAGCAGGTTAACGCTGCGTGGAAGATGCTAACTTGGCCTGTGTGACCCAGTGCTTAACATTCACATAGCTTTCTATCCAAAATGTTTATCCAGGAATCTGACAGGCCTACAGTACAGGACAGGACAAGCTGTCAAAATTGAGTATTTATTCGTATGTTACAGTTTTACAGTGAACCTTTCAGTAAAGATTTCTACGGGGAGCGTTCAGCTCGCTCAGTTAGCACCGTTAGCATATCTCATAGCTGCCTCTCAGTCGTGGTGAAAATAGAGGTTTCAATTTCGCTACAATTTGGTGATTTCTGTTTTTTGTCATAAAATGAATTGTGTACAAGTGGGATAATTATTGAAATGCAATATTTCACTTTATGTTGGCAGGAAATTATTGCAAGTGCTGGAGCAGCACACCTACCATAAAAACATGTACAAATGAGCATATTGCAATTAAGCTAATGTAAAATTATAACATCCACGTCACGTATTATAAGACGCAGCACCTGCTGGAGAGCAACGAACTGCGTCTTATGGTTTAGAAAATACACCATACAGTATGTGATTTAATAAAGTATTGATCAAAATTAGATATAATAGCCAAACATGTGTAAATATAACTACACATAAATGCATTTTCAGATTTGCAGCCCTTTTGCTCAACGAGAAGATGAAACCCTGAAAGAGAGCAGTTGCATAATCCCACCGCCTTTAAGAATTTAAGTGTGTGTGTGTGTGTGTGTGTGTGTGTGCTGCCCATTTCTAAATGGCAGTGGAAGGTAATTGAATGGAAATGAAAATGAGGTGTGCCGTGGCAGGTGTCCAGCTAACTAACACTGACACGTGATCAGAGGTGAAGCACAGCTGCGCCGGCGACACCGCCGTTCCAGGCTGCTCTATTTTTAAACCACTTCTCACAAAAGTACCGTAAGTGGTGCAGCTCAGCCAGCAGACAAATGTGACTTTTAAAAAGCAGCTAAACAGCTCAAATCAGATCTTTTAAGCTTAACATTCAGTATTCATTTCTAGGTTATTATTTTACTCGTTTGTGTTTTATTTATTCTATTTTGTTGCCCATTTTTGCCAACTAAAATCTTATCCATGTTATCACCGATTTAATTTTCAATGAATTGCATTCAAGCATTCCAACACTTAACACAACAGCCGTCTATGTGGACCAAACCCTAAGGCAATCAGTGAACACAGTTTAAATAATTCTCACATTCATTTCTCATTCAAGCTCAATAATCAGCAAAACCGTGTCATTCTACAAGCAAGTTCGCAAATGTTTGCGTGCTCTGTTTCAAGTGCAGCTTCACAAAGAGCTCACACTGATAAGGGAAGGAGCTTTCAAGATTTTCCATGTGTAGGTAAATATATCACTCAACACGGCTGAAGATTTCCTTATTTGCAAGAATAATAAAAAAAAATACGATAACAATATTTAAATTATGACATCTATATTTGGCTAATATGAATTTTGCGGCGACTCCCCTGCAGTACCACAATGGCCCACTGGGGGAGTGATCAGACCCTAAATGAATCAAATTTGCCAGGAGAAAACAATTCGCTTGAAATTGGGCAAGGATGTGGGAACGTGAAAAAAAACTTTGTCCATGCTAGCTCATCTAAGTGAATTTTAACCCCGTGAATAAGCGAACCTTGGAAGCATGAGCCAATAGAAAACACCAGACTTTTGCCTCACTATTTTCTTAATGCTGCTTGTCCTTCACAGTTGCAAACATAAAATTACCAAGCTACCTAACGTTAGTTGTTCATTGAACCACTATGTTCCTTCCAAAATCACATCACACCAGAAACCACCCATAGTTTACTGATTTTCGCTCCATACCAGTTTAGAAAAAGTCCAGTATGAGTCCTGCTTTACTCTGCATTTAAACCATACCCACTAATCCCCAAATTTCACCGAAGTGTTTATGTCCAAGTCATAGAGTTCTCTGGAATCCAGGTTATGCTGAAATAAAAAGCAGGAGAAATTCCACAGTATTAGTATTTGCTTTTTGCTTCACCTGAAAGATCAAGTCTTCCTCAAAAATATCAGAAAATAGAGACTTCAGATGTGTTACACCAGACTCGCCATCTAGGATTAAATGAATTTAAGTGGTGCTTTGTAGTTGATCTGTGGGAAATATCTCATTAAAAGAGCATTCTGAGGTAACGCTGAAATTGAGAACATTTTAAACCTTTTTGATTTAAAAATATTTTTGTGTAAACCCAACCAACACCCCCTGATTTGAAAAGTAATAATTGGCCAGTGTTGTACTATTATATTTTATCTTCTACTTTTTCTTATTATTTATGTCAGTATTATTTTTTTTTCCTGTCTTATTTTCATACTTTCACCCTTTCTTTTCTTCTCACTCCTCTTCTCTCTTCCTCATGGTTACTCTCACCTTTCACCCGCTTCCCTTTTTCTCTTATTTTTCCGCATCTTTAACCATAATCTGATATGAAAATGTAGTTTGACCTCGTCTCTCGAACATTAGCTTTTGAAATGCACCCTTTAGTTTGATGCGTTCCGTCAGATATAAGAAATAAACCTAAATGCCCACTGCTCTTACACAATTGCTCGTCCTGAATAACATTCTCACCCACACACACCTCCTCACTGCCTCATAACAATGTGTATCACTACAAATAGCATTTTTCTGCCTGTTTACATGTGTTTCTCAGTTTCAGCAGATCTATCCACTCAACGCCTCTGTGAAATGATAAACGCAGATCATTGAATCAGCCCTGATGAAGATAATAGAGTAAACGATTAAGGATTTGCTTGGCAGCTTCTTTCAGATAAAAGATAATCAAATGGTGGTTATTGCGTGTGTGCTTTTGTGTGGCATGCAGGTCTGAAACTGGGGTAAGCAAGATGTACATTACAGTATGTTAAGCCTGATTTTATCCCTGATTTGGCGAGGTTGGATCTCGATGGAAGCCGAGTGTGGGCACAGATGATCCGGTTGTGTGAGTGGATAAACGAGTGGATCTTAAGCCTTCTGATCTCTCTCCAGAATAATCAGAAGCCTCCCAATATTTTCACACATACTTGATTTTTACTACTAAAAACGTATACAAGCTTTTATAGTGCGAGACGGTCAGCGATGTGATTGCTAGACAGGTACAGGAAACAACCAGTGACAGAGCTGGGAGGTCAAAGAAAAATGGTGACAAGAAGTATATGCGCTCTGCATGAGCAGTGGAACGCCGAGACGAGCTTGTAGAACTCTGTCAAATGCATGAATGTTTTCATAAAGCATCGCGTAAAAAATGACCACAACCAGACTGATGGACATTACGCTTCGTGTCTGTGTGTATAAAGGCACAAACATTTTGATGAGACGCAGTATGTCCGTCTACATTTATTTTTTGTGATGACGGGTTTGCGTCGATTCCCCCCAGATTTGGGATTTTAAGGGTTTTATCTCAAACAAAATGTGTAGGATCCCTCGTTATTGCCTAGTGTCTAGTGTAGTGTATACAACCTTTTGACAAAAAAAGACATTCTCTAAAAAAAACTGCCCTTGAGTTATATTTACACATGTTTGTTCAACGCTTTTGAAATTGTGTAGTGTATCCATGAAGTATTATTGACAGATATTCATCTTGCAGAATGGAGAGAGTGTAGTACAATTACCTGTGTGTTGTATTCCAGCGTTTGGGAAAGAACATTTATTTACTTTGACATCCGTCTGGCATGCACTAGCCGCCATGCTTTCTGGCTTTGCCCTTACATTCAGAACTACTGGTCGGGAGGTCATGCCCAAACTATCTGAGATCCTCGACTTCTGCATTCCCACATGCCCAATTATACATTACTTGGTTACACCTCCACATTACCAACACCCAAACATCCTAAATCCTTCATATTAATATCGCATCTCTTTGCTGATGAAGATTTTACTACTCAGCTGGAAAAACTGAACCAAAATATTTCTAAAGTACTGCCTCAACCTCCTAACACATCACTCAAACTTACAGCAAAACTGAGAAGCGATATTAAATCCTTTGAAGATATCTGATCCCCCTTCTTCCCATACTTGGCCTTTTGAAGAACTATAATTAAAAAATGAATTAATTAATGAAGCATAATAGTTTTAACTAATATAACATCATGAAATCACACTCCGTACATCATTTTGTTGTAATTCATAAAAAAAGGATGGAATAATGATGATGAAATGAGTATAATTATACCAAACCTGAATTCTGTTACATTTTAATGGTCTAGCAGAACCTTAGAAATGGGTCGCTTAAGGCTACTAAATTCCCAAAAGGAGCTTTGGCTTTTTAGAACGAGATTATTGCATAATTGTACTTTCATCCTGGAGGTATGTTACAGCGGCAGCAACAGCAGCCAGAGCTCGCCGGCCTCAACTCCCACGCTGAACAAATAACTGCATCAAAATTGTTTTATTTACTTTTACATCAGTGCAAAATTAGGTTTGAACATCGGAATTTAAAGTATGAATGTCCTTGAAATATCCTTATTTTATACACAGAGGAATTTTTAGATTACGAAGAGCACATTCATTCTTTATTCCTTTTACTCGTCCTTGCTTATTTAAAGCCCCTCGTTGGGCATTTCATAATTGATTTCTCAGAAGCGTACTCATTACCAAGCAACTCGAGGCCCATATTCAAATCTGCATATCTCTGTCAGCCTCAAACAAATATTGCCTATTTTGCACTTGGAAATCATTGTAAAATGACTGTTGTTTTAAAAGGATTGTTTTACCGAAAGTGCTAAAATGGCTAACAGTGAATGAATATAAATCTGATTAGCATAATTTCATTTGCAGAATACTAATTGGTGGGTACTGGTGACTACTGGCTTTTATTTGTTCTTAGCTTCGTGTACATTTTGGCCATTTTGTTCTCTGACAAAATGTACTCTGAGTAAAGCAAAAGTATCTCTTCTAAATTCAGCTTATGTAAGAATAAAAAAGCAGCTCATTTAAAAGTACCCAGAATACTTTTGTGTATATATACCTGAAGAGGAATAATCCAGGCCAGTGTGCTGCAGTGTACTTTAGTAATAAATGTAGAGGAAGTTAAAATATCAGTGTAGTACACAAGGTTTCCAGAGAAACGGGATGTTTTGGACAAAAGTCCTTTATAAGCTGTGGTTAATGCGGCCATGGATTTTTCTTGGACTTTTTCCTTGGATTTTTCCACGTTCTCCTCCACCATCTCCACGTTGAGCAATTGGCACTGATAGCTAAATGTTTTTCTATATACTGACCCTAACATGACGTTATTAGAAGTTATAAATTATGCAGAGCGGCCCTCGAGCAAGAGCCACCAAACGTACCAAAACTATTCTGCCACCTGTTAGGTGTTTTTCTGTCTCTCCAACCATGAGAAAATTCCAGCCCAAATTTCCTTCTGTTCCTAGACAAACGTAAGAGTGGTTTGATAATTTAAGTCCTAGCCAAATAGACATCCCTGCTTTTTTTTATGAGTAGATGATGTCTCTTGCGTTGGCAGTCGTTATTGCCTGCGGGTAGTTGTCTTTGTGCACCTTTCTAGAGAATTTAAACGCTTCCGGAAATCAGGACTTGACTGAGCTTTTGAAAGAGTCTCTCAAACATTTAGTTGGTATGGGCCGTATCACTTCGTCTTCACACTGTATTTACTGGGAGCCTGTTAACAGGAAAAGGGAAAGAAAAATAAAGTCAAACAAAAGAACGCAAAAATCCCACAAGCTAATTATACCAACGGTTATTATAACAACAGCTACAGCTCGTATAAAACCTCACTTTATACAGGGTGCCTGCGGGTCCTTAAAAAGCCTTAATGTTTCTGAAATGAAACTTTATGATAAAGGCCTTCATAAGTATTAAAATAGTTTTCAATTCGATACATGGTTTTGGATTTTAGAATGGATGCACCGAGTCCACGTTTTCCATTTCTGATACAATGACGATATCAGAGCTCTTGAGTGTCGGCTGATACCCAATACCTATCCGACACTGACATCCTCTTAGTAACTGTGCTGACTGTCTGCAAGCTTCTATCGTTGAGTTCAGAGGTGGGATAGTGACGTGCGCTAAGATAAGTTGTGCAAGATCTGTGCCATGTCAGTCAACATAACATAAGTTCATGGCATAAAATATGTCAGTGTAATAGATTGGAAAATATGTCAAATAGACGTATTGAACATCGCCAGCATTTCAGGCTAGCATTGGCCCCGATGCCGATACTCAGTAACGGATTGGTGCATCCCTACATTCTAGTCTTTTTTGCCTATTCTTAATCCAATGCCATTTTACTGTTTTTTTCTTGTTTTGACAGCACGTCACTCACACTGGATACTACACAAGTGTTGACACTGGGTGTGCGCTAAACTGAGGCTAGCTGTAGCTACTTCAGCTGCTGTTGAGCTACACAGAGACTGAATAAGTCTTTAAAAAATATTACATTTAACTTGAGGATACCTGCATACACCCTGTTTGCATTTGCACAATTATCAATATGAATGCAACTTGTAGTGTTCTATGAATAAATCCATAATCCACTAATGTTCTCTATATGCGATGTTGGATGCAATGTTGCCAATGAGGCATGACCCTATGACTATGTGTGATCATGGTAACATCTGGGAAAAGAAAGCTGCCTTTCTCCTGTGTTAATTCATAGCAGTATTATCACAGAGGAGACACTCAAATGTTTTAGTAAAGACGTCACCATGAGAAACGAAGACTTGTGTGCTGAACATATAGCGTGTGCACAAACCTTTCCCCAATGTCGTTGTGTCATATGTGCCAATGCGAATGAGAAAGATGTACAACGTGATTCGTGATGGTATACATCATTTGCTTTTGGGAGCTGAAATTGTGGTTTATTGTGGCATTGGTATAAAATGTTATTGAAGCGATAATGCAGAGAATTTTGGTTTGGTACTTTATTTTTGTAACCGTGCATCGAAAATCTTGCAGGGCTCAAATACGTTGTCTATTCTACTTAACGAGTTTTACAAGTGTGAGTACACTAGCACTACAGTATTTCATTTGTGTGTAGTTGGGTGTTGTTGTCTATTAGACAGGACGTTGCAAATTTAGAGGCTGCGGCACAATTGTGTTTCACCTTGAGCGGCAGAATGGCATGCACCAGCCTTGAATGCTAGTGAGCACACCTACCTCACAGTATCTGCACAATTATCACACACACACAAACGCACACACGTGTGCACACACACACTTATTTGGATCATGATTCTTTGCCGCCTGTGCTGATCCAATAATAGTTTTAAAATATGCGTGTGTGTGACACTGTAATAGCAAAGAAAATGCTGTGTGAGAGGTGGTAGCTCACAGTAACCACACACACACACACACACACACTTTTTTTTAGATCATGACTCTGGCGTCTGTGCTGATCAAAATCAAAGCCTTAAAACGTGTGTGTGTGTGTGTGTGTGGTGTGGTAGGCATGCACACTAGCACCTCTCACACATACTCTCATTTGCCCTCTGCTGCCCACTGTGTGTGTGTGTGTGTGTGTGTGTGTGTGTCTCAGGTGCTTTCTATCTAACTGTTGCCTTGCCAACAACCTGGGTTTCTTCTCTGGTGCCGTGTATCTCTGGGGAATAACACACACAAGTTCTGTAAACGTTCGTCGCCCCTGTCTGGCAGCTCTGTGTTTTTACGGGCTGAAGTTAGATTGCAGATTTACAGCTACACACAGCTGTCTAGATTTGTTCAAAAGGTTTCCTGTAGCCACCTGTAAATCTGAAAAAACTTGAAACTGTGTTTCTACATTGTTCTGATAAACTACAGACGGCTAAGATCGGTCCTCTTCACCCCTTCAGACCCTATTTTTTCTTAGAACAATTAGAAATAAATATGCAGTTGTTGTCATTGCCTCATTTTGTGTAGTGAAGATAGAGAGTGTTTATGTGTGTGTGTGTGTGTGTGTGTGTGCTTGTGCACGTGCATAGCAGCACAAAATATATGCGATAAATGATGCAGGCGTGCCTGTGAAAATATTGTATTGACAATGACATGAGAAATATTGACCTGGGGTAGAGGATAATGGAAATGGTAGTGTATTTTCAGCCGGCATAATTCATCTCCAGACATGATCTTAGTACTGCTAAGTCTCACTTTACAGATTACCTAGCGTACTTTTGACAGTCTGTACCTGGAACTCACAGAACTCGTGAACAGCTTGCCAACCGCAGCGCCATCAACGCTACTGACAGCTATTTCACAGATGAACAAGGGAGTGACACTTAATTTTATAAATCGTAACAAATCATCTGACGTATGGTAACGTTTTAAAGGTTACTCAAAAGGTTACAACAGTGAGATGTTTTGATCAAAACCCTCATCATTGCATTTATGCACAATTACCTTTGACAGGAGAATAACTCCATAGAACTTTTCCAACACTTAGCAGGACAAAGCTCGAGCTTGACTCGCCACGTTCTCTTCATTTATGCATACAACTGAATCATCATGTGATGTCCCTCCCAATGGACGTGGGGTCTGAAGGTTCAGGTGAAGTTTGTCTTAAATAATATTGTAACAGTTTCCCTAACTGAATAACTGAACACTCGCACTGCTGCCGCTCCTGTTTTACAAAGGGGAAGCTGTAAGCAGATCCAGCAATGTAGTGAAAGCCATGATATCAGTTTGTACAGTTATCATACAATCATTTTTCATATTTTCCTTTAGAGCCGTTGGTAATAAACCCAACAGCAGCCCTAAAGGCCAGACCCCAGACGAGAGCAACCGCCGCGCAGACGCTAACTCCTCCGTCTCAGACCTAGCCAACTCCGTCACCAGCGACATGCTCATGGTAAGACAACGAAGCGTGTTTATGAATGTGTGTGACTGTGTGTGGGCAAGTGCGTTTGGTGGTCCATGTACTCTGTCCATCCTTCTTTCCTAACCCACCATGGTGGGTTCTCCATGATTTTAAGTTGGATGTAACTTTTAACCACACGATGTGCTAAGTATGGGGTGTAAGAGGTGCTCTCTCCCACTCCAGTCACTCACGCACACACGTGTCGAAAAGAACTGGGTTTCATGGAGAGCCTGGTAATTAGAATAGGAGCACATCACCATGGGGGCTGTCAGGAAGCATCTTTACCAGGTCTGCCTGGCATTATGTGGGTGGCATGGCATCCTTTGTGTGTGTTTTTTTTGTGTTTTTTCATGATGCCTAATGATGGTGCTTCCACTTTGAGGGAGGAACTTGTAGCAGTAAACTTTCCCTAGACTCTGATTCGGATCCTCAGACAGGCCTCTCTCTCTTGATTTATTAATTTGACTTAATGTTGGCTGGAAGAAAACTCCAGAATACTCCTGTCCAAGAAATGTGTTTCTGTATCAGGGAATCCTTTAGGATTGCTTTGGGAGCGTCCACAATGTTCTGAATCATTCTTCACTTCCTGTTGGGCTCACTCTGCTCTGCCAATGTGCCCTGATCATAGCTTTCACTTGGGTTATCTGGTGCCGGTTGCACCAGCAGAGCTTATGGTCGTAAAAAAGAGCTTTCCATTTTTCATTACGTGCTCAACTGAACAATGTTTGATATTCCATGTTGACTTTTATTTTATTTTATTGAATTATTATTACTATGCTATTGTGTTTGGACATCAGTGTGGCTTTGGGCATACTTTACAATTTAATAATTTTTTCGAATATCACCGTTGGAAAAATTACTTTTGCATTTTATTTATTTATATTTTTTTGTTGCAATGCTGGTACTGAACTAAACAGTTAGCTATGGGCTAGCCAGTAGTAGTGTCAGTACATGCGTAGCAGCTGGCAATATTGCTTAGTAACTACGCTGCTTAACTTTGGTTGGTGCAACAGGCATAAAATTTCTCTCTAAACATTTCAGTGAGTAACTATTTAGCAGTTAAGACCACCTTAGTTAAGACCTGTCTGTCATCACGGTCTGGGTCATCTTTCCATTCTGACATTACAGTGTTGAAGTGGCCTAAATCAATTTTTTTTGGCCTAAATGTGACACAGATGTGATTTTTTTCCAAGCCGTGTGGACACAAAAATCAGATCTTTTTCCATTTTCTCAGTCGGAAATTTGTGATAGTGACTTCAGATGAATTTAAAGCAGTGCCTTAAATTTAAAGTCCTAGCCTTTCTGAGGTCCGAAACAAAATTGTGTGTGGAGACCACTCTCCCTGCAGCTTATACATCTATGATTTACAACAATAAAAGACGTGTACGCCTTTTTAATACCCCTCACTTAACACAATCTGCTGTGCTCTGTAACACATAGAGGGGGTGACCCAACTAACAATTTTAGTTTAGCAAAACGTTTTCTGAATGTTACAGTTTTATAAACTTTTGGTTCCTAGAACATTTAATCTGTCAAGTTTTGGGGGTGATCTGAGAAGGTTTCCTGGCTTGATCCACTTCTAAGTGATCGACAGACTTTAGACATGTATTGATAGGTGCACTTAGTCTGCGCTTTTCGTGGCTTTTTCTGTTTGTTTGTTTCTCCGTCAAAAAATGACGAACTTAACAAAGAAGTACAGAGTGGCAAAGAAGTACAGGGTGGCCATTTTTTCTGGTAAAACAAGACTTTACACAAAGCAATAGCTTTTAATCAAATTAAAATGATGATAAAAAATATCTCCTAATTAACGTATAGACACAAATAGGGGATTAATTGAAGGTTTAGTATTTGCACTTTTGACGAAATTTCTCCGCTGGTTTCTATGAGCTACGAGTGAGAAGTAATTCATATTACACCATGCTTTTGGTTATTACCAGCGTTAATCGTGACATAAACAAGCGTGAAGGCATTATTTAACCTCTCTCTCTCTCTCTCTCTCTCTCTCTCTCAGTTGTCTCCTGGCTCTGAGGAGGAAGAACACGAGGGTCCGGTGTGTGAGAAACTCGGGCGGATCCAGTTCAGTGTGGGCTACAGCTTCCAGGACTCCACCCTCACGGTGAAGATCCTCAAAGGCCAGGAACTACCGGCAAAAGATTTCTCCGGAACCTCAGACCCGTTTGTCAAAATCTACCTGTTACCAGACAAGAAGCACAAACTGGAGACCAAGGTGAAGAGGAAGAACCTGAACCCTCACTGGAACGAAACCTTCCTGTTCGAAGGTAAGGCATTCTTCCTCTCTCGCGCTGTCTGTCTTCCTCTCTCTCTGTCTTTCTTTCGCTTCCTCTCTCTCAGTTAAATTAAATTAATTTCAAATTAGTTTTATTGGCATGACATACCAAGATGCTGTATTGCCAAAGCATTTCAAACATTCTCTACCATACATTTTGACACAGAACACAGACGGATTACCATAACTTCAACGGTCTCAGATACATTTCAGTCAGGCTGTAATATCTGTATTGTATTGTCTAGCCAAGGTGTTATGCCCTTTACTTAATATTTCTTTTTCAATTTCTCTGTTTTAGGGAGTTCAGCCAATAGGTCTGAAATCGATTCAGAAATCTAGACCTTGGAATTATAAGGTTCTGTTCACTCAAAAATATTGTTTTAATGTTATAAATAGATTATTTATATGCCAATGAAAATACTGTACGTAAGATGTTTTACACCAAAGTATTGCTTAAAAGTATAGAAAAAATAAGGTTAAAAAGCTGTGTTTGCCTTGACCTTATTGGGGGTCAAAACGTCATGGCTCAATATCTAGAATCACAGAATTGTCATATAAAACCTTATCATTCAAAGGTCTCAAATTGTCTTTTTTAAATTTAACATATTTTCAGGACTATAATTTTAAAAAAATCCTCTTGCAGGTGCTACACAACAAACCAATGTATATGTTGTAATTTTTGCATTAGCCTAACTGTAATGTGCCAATTTGTTGGAATTTTTATGGTAGGCGTGCTACTCCAGCATTTACGGTAAATGAAATGAAATCATGCACTTCAATAATTGACCAATAACAGCTGTCGGGGCGCAAATCTTCAAATTGTAGCCAAATCGAAACCTACATTCAAGCAGACATGCAGCTATGAGATATGCTAACTAATATGTTAGTGCTGAGATACGTTAACTGAGCTGAGCATTTATCTTAGAAAGATTCACTATAAAATTGCAACATAAAGAATATGGTATATATATGTCTGTTTCTGGCCTCAAATGTATGTATCTTGAGCTAGAATGCTCTCTCTCCCAGGTTTCCCGTATGAGAAGGTGGTCCAGCGCACTCTGTACCTGCAGGTGTTGGATTATGACCGGTTCAGCAGGAATGACCCTATAGGTGAGGTGTCCATCCCCCTCAACAAGATTGACCTCGCTCAAATGCAGACGTTCTGGAAAGAGCTAAAACCGTGCAGCGACGGCAGCGTGAGTCACACAGCACATTTCAGTGTGTGTGTGTGTGTGTGGGTGTGTGTTGGTGAGCATGTGTGTACCTGTGTGTATGTGTTTCTATTTCTGCATGTGAGGGGAAGACAAATTGGATGGAACAGGATTGACAGAGCTCGAGGGGAATTGAGGATAATTACTTAATCGTGTTTTTTGCTCGCAGGAGTGTGTGGTGCTCTTCGTTCCTCACGTAATAGCCTTCAAACTGCGCGCTGTCACCGATCTCAGCTCAAAAGGAATACGAGCAAGCCATTAGCACGTCCGCTCACACACTTCCCAGGTTATATTGACCCACGCTCTGCATTACAGGCCTCACGCAGGGCTGTGACGATCTGAAGTGAAGAATTCTGAGGTTAGCGTTAGCATGAGTGTGTTGCTTCTCTACTGCTGAGGTGCAAAACACATAGAGCGCTTAGGTTAGCGTTATCATCAGTGTTTCTTCTAAACAGTTAATCCAAGGAAGCTAAGACTTTAAATGACGCACACACTCACATTAAAGCAATAGTTCAGCCAAAAATGAAAATATTACAATTTCTCTTTTACCTCTAATGTAGTCGATCATCCAACACATTCTTGGTGTCTGAAGTTTGCTTCTGTAGTTTTACACTGAAGCTACGAGTAACAAGTAAACTTGGGTCACAGTTTAGCATAGTGAAATAATACGTATTATTAAAATTTGGTATTTAAAAATTACTACACGTTTACTGGTGCCTATCTCTGGATTCCCTTCCGTCACACATTCAGGAATCCACTTAGCGTCATTCAGGAGTCTGCTTCGGCTTTTTTTTTTCTTTTTGCATTAACGCGCAATTGCACGCTAGCTTTCCATCTTAGATTGAAAATACAACGAGGCTTTTTTAAACAAGTGTCATGCTTTGTAGAGTCGGACACAAACGCAGGCCTTTGCCAACATTTATTAAACACTGTTGACACTAGACATACACTTACAGACACGGCATGACATAAACAACGAACGACAAAACAGGACTGGAACACAGGGATACTTATACAAACAGCCCGGAAACAGGTGGATACACTTGACATAACTTGACAGGGCGGGACTAGACAAACAACACAACATGTTGTGCGCGTCGCTGTGACAACCGCCACGTGCATCGCCACGATAACAAGGTTAGCTTTTGTATTGAAGAGTGGGGTGACTGAAGTAGGGGGCTAACTAGCTAACTTTCTCATGGATACATTTTGCTAATGTAATGCTAGCTAGATACTGCTAGCTAGTAACAGCAGCGACAACATTATGTTAGCTGTCTAAATTTACCCATGGGATCAACCTCCGTGAAGCTGACACCCCATCAAAAAAGAAATAAAATAAAACTTTTGTCAGTTGTTTGTGCTGTGTTTGTGCCGCAAAGATTACTGTTTGGTTTTTGAGATATTATAACGGCTATATTTCAATACAAGTCTATGGTCGAGAGTGACGTCACAGTGCATTAAACCTCGTTCAACTCAAAACCAAACCAAAAATCTAACCAAATTACTGTCATGCGTTTGTGCTGATTTGTGCTGTACAAAAATAATTTGTGCCTCTTTGATTTTTTTTTAAACATATTACACATTTAATTCACTGTGACGTCTCTCTCGGCCATTGACTTACATTGATATATAATGCTATAATATCTCAAAAACCAAACAGGCACAAACAATAATTTTTACAGCACAAATCAGCACAAACACAGCACAAACAAATGACATTTCTTTTTATATGGGGGGCCAATTTCTAGGTATGTGATCACTAGGTATGTGATCATTACCTAGCTAGCCCTCTTCAATATGACAGATTACAAACACAAATCAAAACAGTGAAGGAACTATTAGCTATACAATGGAGAGTTAACTTACATTTATGAACATATTCCTCAGTTGGAGCTACAGTTCGCCATTGTCTCTTTATCTGCCCAATATGCTGCCTGCCTAGGCAGCCTCCTTCTGAATGAAACACAGGGCTAGATAACATTACTGTTCCTGCTGAATAATTGGGTATAGTGTATAACGGACTATTAGTGCCCAGTTAGCATGATTTAATGTGTGACGTCTTAGATAACCATTGCGAGCATTTAGTGATCGATGTTCTCACTGTAGGTTTTTAAAGTGTCTTTGTGCTACTTCCTCTCTTTCTGTGTGTGTGTGTGTGTGTGTGTGTGTAGGGGAGTCGAGGTGACCTGCTGGTGTCTCTGTGTTATAATCCCACGGCTAACATTATCACTGTGAACATCATAAAGGCACGCCATCTCAAAGCCATGGACATCGGTGGCACCTCAGGTAGGCCTGTAAACCTTAAGCCAACAGTGTAGAAAAGTAAGGCTGAGATCAGTGTTGTCAGATTGGTGTGGTGGTTTCTAGGCCAATAATTGTTCAAAACCCACCCAAACACACAAAAAATGGCCAAAGTGTTAAATAAAGTACCTTTAATGTGGTTTTAACAGCGTGAAATGCCAGCTTTAGAAAGAAAATGACAAGACTTGGCAGTAGGCTACGACCATGATGTATGTAGCCTACTCGATTTTTATGACATTAATGTTGTAAGCAACACAACAGCTGCTTCACAGTTTCTCATACAGAGACTCAAGCAGGTAAAATAAACTGCATTACCTTTGCACGCCAAACAGGTCACGTGCCATTTTAATTTGCATTTTAATCATCAGTGCAAAACTATTTTCCACAGTTTGGCATGGTTAGCAAAAAAAAGTAGGCTAAGGATTTAACACTAACACCATTCTTTTTAGGCACATTTATTTAATCTTAAAATGACCCTAAACATCACATATGTCATATAAATGATTAAAAATATATATTTTATGTGTTAATGAGAGAAATCGAGCCAAGTACATAAAGTTTCATATTGGAAAATAATTTTTACTATTGTTCCAATACTACAAAATTTTATTGTTTAAAATTGGACATTTCGAGATAAACATGACAGGCGTGTAAATTGTGTGCCCTTTAGACCCTTATGTGAAAGTGTGGCTGATGCACAAAGACAAGCGGGTGGAGAAGAAGAAGACGGTGGTGATGAAGAGATGTCTGAACCCTGTTTTTAACGAGTCCTTTCCTTTTGATGTCCCCGCTCACGTCCTGCGAGAGACCACCATCGTCATCACAGTCATGGATAAGGACAGACTCAGCCGAAATGATGTCATAGGCAAGGTAGGGTCGTAAGGTCACACCCTCTCACAAATGCGGTCATAAAAGAAGCGTTAATAAGCATTAATAATAATAATTCCGCCGTCATCGCTTGCTTTGCACCACTCTCGCACCCAAAATCCTCTTGAAAATGAATGGGAGGCGGGACACAAACCGCTTCGCTGCTATCCTTGAACTATATTTCAGCATGTAGCCCTGCTGTATCGGCGCGCGCTCTGGTGTTGGTTAACTTTGTGAAAGTTCTAAAGGTACAGTCACATCACCAGCAGTTTGCCGCTTTGAGGGCTTGCTGCAAAATTGCAAGCATGTTTAGCTGTCTACAGTAAAGTGCATGCAGAGTTGTAGGTTACCTCTGTGCCCCAGCGAAAAGCAGGTTAAAACAGACTGTATACACTGAAATGTGTACAAAGATTTAGTGGGACATTGGTTAGAATTTAATACATTTTCAGAAACACAAACAAAATATATCCAAAAGCTTCAGTATAGCCAGCCTATTTTAGCTTTTTGCTAGGACACAAAACTAACCTATAGCTCTGCATGCACTTTACTGTGGACAGCTAAATATGCTTGCATTTTTGTGACACGCCCCCATGTATCGTTAGAACTTTAGAAAATTTTGAATTTTAACCGACACCAGAGCGTGTGCTGCTTTGTGCACATATTAACCTCTGCTGTAAAATGAGCTTCATTCATTCATTCATTCACCCATCTTCAGTAACTGCTTTACCCTGGTCATGGTTGCTGTGGTTTAAATTACTTATTTGTTTATAGTTTGGGAAATAGAACCAACGAAGTTCATTAGAAAATATTGCAGACGGGTACAGACAGAAATAACTGCGGGAGCGGGTGGTATTGGACCGGCTTTTTGCGGGAATGGGCAGGATTGGTCGCACCTCTGGTGGCATGTGCCTTATACTGTACAGATGCACACCTTTTATAAATCCTGTAGGTACAGAATTTAAGGGTCATCTCATTTCAGATCTATTACAGATCACATAAATAATTGTTAAATAATAAAAAATAATAGTAACTTTCTGACTATAATTTGCGTTTTTTGCCATCTTGCAGGTGCTGTGACTTATACAACTAAGCAACGTATATACTGTATGTCTTCATATGTCTGTAGCCTAATTATAATATGTCCATTTGTTTGGGTTTTTACGGTAGCTGTAGTACTCCAGCAGTTACAGTAGTTTGCTACTTGTAAATTAACACTAGCGTTGTTAATGTGAAATTGAAAATCCCATTGGATGCTATCAGAAATTAGTATTTTTATAGCAGCAGTGATGGGAGAAACAAAGCTTTTTATAAAGTGAATGGCGAGGTTTCAGTGTTAAACATTATTATGTTACAACTTAGTCTTAAAATGGACTAACAGACAGATATTTTCCAGGCTTGACAGAGGGATTAAAAGATTTGGCCTGTAGCATAGGCTTCAGATTAGGAAACAATACAGCACTTAACTATTGCAACACTAACTGGACAAAAACTTAACTAGAGAACACCAGTAGGGTCTTTGAAATGCCACTGTGGTGAACATGGCGGTCTCCCCTGCTGAACGGGTCCTCCATGGACTCTTGAGAACATCATCTGACTTATCTAACTAGGTTATGTATGTAGTGTTTAGCTATAGCAGTGATGGCCTCTCAATGTTATGCCGGCTTATTTAATACCTTATTTTACTTAATACTTGTTTTATATAGTGATAGTATCTAGCTAACTGCCAAGCTGGCTAGCTATTTATGTTTAGCTACTCCAGTGCAAACCTCTTGGTGTGATACCAGCCAGCTAGTTATATCTAATACTCTATTTTATGGAGCTATTAGAAAGCTAGCTTTTTATGCATAGCTAATGTACTCCAATTTACAGCTCTTGGTTGTAATGCTAGCGTATTTAATTGCAAGCAATTGCAAGCTAATGTAAGTGAGCTAGCTTTTCGAACAGTTCCCAATTTATTCGAATGACTAGAAGATATTTTTCAATTAATTTCAATCTGGCACATGCGCATGACAACCATGGGATTCCATGTGACCTATTTGTAAGAAACGTAGGTAACCGTGTGGGTGACTTTAGCCAGTCAAAGAGTATCGATGATGTCAGGGTTGAAGAGTTTGGCAGGGTGGGGGGCCACGATCACCACACCATTTCAGAGGCAGTAAAAACTTTATGGAAAATGAAAATGCCTGCTAAAATGCCTGCTGAATTTCGGGGGATGCGAGACAGACTCCGGAGAGACTTATAGTCCTAGGAAATAGGAAATACATACCGTATATATGAAATAAATATGGCATAAATTAATGAAAGACATAAAGTAAAGTAAAAAAGTGGTCATGTAAGAGAAAATGAAAAAATTTAAACTTAAAAAAAGTGCCGTTTTCTCTTTTCCACTTATCTCTTTCTATCTCTCTCTCTCTCTCTCTCTCTCTCTCTCTCTCTAGATCTATCTCTCATGGAAAAGTGGCCCAGCAGAGGTAAAACACTGGAAAGATATGATGGGCCATCCCCGCACTGCCGTTGCCCAATGGCACGCCCTGAAAGCTTAATGGACATACCCACTAGCCCCGCCCCCAAATTCAACCCACACCCACAAGCCCCTGTTAATATGCACAAGCTTGAACACGGGTACCAAAAGCCATCCAGCATTTGCTCTTTTTCTGTTCTTCTTCTCGCTCACCTGTTTTCCTGATTTGCACCTGCTAAAACCCTTCCTTTCTTTTCTTTTTTTTGCCAAAAAGAGGCTAAGCACTGCCAAGAAGATTGTAAAATTCCTGTGTTACTTAGAGGAAAGCAGGCTTGTCTTCCTTGAGATTATTTATTTTGACTGTTCAGTTGTCCGGGAAGCAACCCGACGTCCAATCAGGATGCTTGGACTTCCAACCTCCCGAAAACAAAAACAAATCCCTGTTTTTATATTCTTTCAACCATTCTCCACTCCTCTTCTGTAAAAACCTACGAAAAGATCCGGAAGGATCGCTTCGCTGTGCAATACCTGATGGATGGAGAGATAAACCTCTTAGCCATCTCTCGCCGGTTTTCCTGGCACAAAGTGTAAAATCTCAATTTTGCTGGAATCCCTTGTCGTCTGTTTGTACTGTGGGTGCTGTGATGTGAAAAAAAAAGTTGTTCCAAAAAAGACACATTTTCTGGCAGGATCAAAGGCTTAGGGCGTTTTCATACCAAGTTCGTTTGAGTTTTGGTTTTAATCAATCCTCAAGTTGTAACAATTTTGACAAGGTACGGATGAAGTTCGTCCATCACAGGGCATTATACACACACCTAGGGGCCAATCCACCAATCCTTTTGGACAGTGGGAGGAAACCGGAGTACCTGGAGGAAACCCAAGCAGGCACGGGGAAATCATGTAAAACTCCACACAGACAGTAATCGGACCTCAGGATCAAACCCAGGACCATGGAGCCTGCTCTACATTTCAGTTTATAAACATTTAACAAAATCTTTGATTCTTAAAAATATTGAAGTTGTGCCTCTCTCATTTTTCATTTAAACGAGGACTCTTAGTGCTTTTTATTAATAGCTATGTAGCCTGCTGAGGTGGTAGTGCAGTTTTAAGTCAAGTAAAGTCAAGTGGGTTTTTATTGTCATTCCTCCATATAACTTGTATACATTGGAATGAAATGTTGTTTCTACAGGACCATGGTGCAACACACAACAATACAGCAGCATGGTGTACAGGACTACATAAAGTGCAAATACATGTCAGTGAGGACGAGCGCAAATATACACTATACGATAGATACACAGGACGATAAATACGCAGGACAATAAATATACAGGACGATAAATACACAGAACAATAAATACACAGGATAATAAATACGCAGGATAATAAATACACAGGACAATAAATGCATGCTGACTAGACAAGACAAAAATTAAGCTACACATACAAACTAATAAGAGTGGTTTTTTTGTTTTTTTTATAAACTGAAATGCAGAGCCACACAATAGCGTTCTGCTTTGGAAGCTGACTGGTGTGTCTGGTGGAAATTTTGTGGCTCAGCAGTGGAAGAAATATGCTAATCCAGGAACATGTCCTACATGAAGAAACGTTCACAGACTCATGCCGCTCAGCATGAACAATTAGCCTAACTAACAAAACTGGAACAGACAGCCCCATAATGCTCAGAACTTCCTTTATGGGTTTAGGATAGCTTTCGTACTTAAACCAAACCACACCCGAGTTCATTTGGTAACGCGCCAATCCTACATCTTGATTAGGTCCACACCCAACAAAGCCAAGTAAACTGAGGAGACATCAGGGTTTGAAATAACCAAAAAAAAAACGAATGATGAAGGTGTGAAAGCGCCCTTGGAGGAAATACAGTCAAAAAGATGCTAAACATTCCAATAATTATATACAAAAACAGGGCAGGCAGGAGAAAATTAGAATTTTTCAAACTAAGAAGGCCAATCAAAAGGCTTCCAGGGCAGAGAGGTTATATTGGTTGGTGGCAGCAGATGAGTGTATGCGTGTGTCTGTATGTGTGTGTGTGTGTGTGTGTGTACAACTTAGAAATTAGAACAGTAGAAATGCACTATTATTAGAAGCTGCAAACTAGATGCAGTGTGTGTGTGCTGCATCACCCGCATCATTTTCTTGAGCACTGCCGATGTTAAACGAACCTCTTTTAGCAAAGTTTATTTTTTCAGAAGAGCCAAAGTAGTACTTTCAGAAAATATACCTGCTGAGTACAGAGCGAGCGTGAAGGAAAGTAAAAGTCAAAAATGTCGTGTATTTGTGTGTGAAGGTTGTGATTTATTCAGCCTTTGTCCTAACGTCTGAATACTGTGTGTGTAAGAGAGTTAGTGATGTAATAAGTGTTTGTAACAGGGACAGATTTATTAAGGTGAAACTCAGCTGCCATTATTGAATCTTAAATGAAATTAAGCCATTATTTCCACTCCCATAGGAACCATATTTTGCACTTCCATAGTTTACTGTATTTTCTGGATTATAAGGCGTGTTCTTTTTTAGGTGCTGCGACTTATAATGCAAGGCTACATGCTGTGCCAAACTCTAAACTCCTGCCTCACTAATTATCACACGACTAAACAAAAACACAGTTGTTGTGGCAAGCAGAAATCACCAAATTGGAGCCATATTGCTAGATGAGTAACATGAGATGGGTAACAATGTAACTGAGTTATCTAAGCACTTCCTTTAAAACTGAATACCTCTGTATCTTAGAACTAGCGGTACTGTACATATCAAACCAGTGTGGGAAGGTACACTACTGTAAGCTTGGCGCTAACATAACAGCAAAGATCCTGTAGGGGCACTAGTGGAAGTTAGCGATCGACTGTGGTTGGACAAACAAATGAATGAATCTCTGCTTATGAAGAGAATTACAAGGTGTCAGGTTTGCGTCTTATACTCCAGAGAGATTTATTGTCCGGAAAATACAGTATCTATCGTTTCTTTTTACATAGAGGAACACAAACTTAGTGAGAAACTGTGTGTGTGTGGGCATGCACATACAACTGTGTGTGTGGTTTTGGTGGTACTTATGTGTCCTCTGATTTTTTTGTTGGCGATCACGCTCTCTACAGTAGGCATGCGCCGATATTACATTTTTAGATCTTTACGATATTATATGATATTGTATTTTTTCAAATAATCACTAAACTGCTAAAGTGTTAGCCGCCTCCTGAATTACATGCAGAAGTGATGGTAAATTGAAATGCCTACGATATTGCACAGGCTGAACATCGTGATATATTGCATAACTGATTATCGGCGCACGCCTACTGTAAAGTTTCCAGAAATTTTGGAAACCTAAGTAAAGGTGTTTGAGAAACAAGCCAACTGTGTCATTGTGTTTAAAAGTGAAGTAAACATTTTTAAGATTTAGGTACCAGAAGATGGTTATAAAAGGAATAGTTTGGCCAAAAATTAAATGTGAGTAATTTTCTTCTTAAACCAATTGTAGTCCATCAGCCAAGACATGTTTGGTGTTTGCTCCTTTATTTTTTACACTGGAGGTACGAGACTAATGTAGCTAACAAATAGTGAAAATCTCACCCAAAATCTTTTCCATAACTACATAGACAAACCTTTTTATACCTGCTTCAAATTACATTGTCATCTCATTTTTTAAAATAGATTATTTTGTCAAATAAATAATATTTTATTTATTTAGGGATAGTCTGTATTTACAATTTAAGTATAGAATTGAACTATATTATCTTAAACGTCCAGCTTCAATTCCAGGTACAATTCCACCTTCAAACTTTGGGAGGCTGTGGCCCAAGGAGGCGGAATAATACCAAATTGCACTAAGGGAAAAAAAAAAGTGAGTTTGGTTGTCCAAAATGGTCGCCCCCAAGTTTGCTTTATTTTTATAGATAGAACTTGTTGAGCCATATATGTACAGAGAAGATTTTGGGTGAAATAGACTTGTATTATTTGTTAGCTACATTAGCCTCATAGCTCCAGTGCAAAAATAAACAAGCAAACAGACACTAAACATGTGTTGGCTGATCGACTACATTTGATGTAAGTGGAAAAAAAAGTTAATTTTGGCCAAACTATCACTTTAAGGAGGACGACTTTTAGTCTATACTTCTAATAATAAAGAACCATTCCATATAAGCAATATTAACGCACAGAAATTATGAATCCTATAAAGCAAATAAGAAAGAGCGAGGAAGGACATCTATACTAATGTACAGGTGTGATCACACATGCAGTGTGTCTGGAATATCTGTAACATTGCACTGACATTTTGTCCTCCACATTCTGACTGGAAGTGTCAGGCAGGAAGGGTGAGACAGACATCAGGCGAGAGAATCTTTGGCAGAAATCTCTTGCTTTAATCCTTCTCGTGCCTAACGAGCTGTGACAAGCACGACCTTCGCCAAACGAAAAGTGAGAGCGGAGCGTGTTAAGGACCAATCCAGACTGAAGTAAAAGTGAGCCAGGATAGGAGGAGCTGTCACTGTCTTTCTGGACAAGAAACGTGTAATAGAAAATCGACGAATGTGATATCAAAGGTTAAGGGATCAGAACTTGAATGTAGGTTTGTAAGAAAAAGGTGGTCATTGTTTCTTACCCTTGGCTAATCCTGCGTTCACACTAGCAAGCGACAAGTCACTGATGTCAATCCAGCTTTGTCTCTTGTGGGCGTGGCCTGTCCCGCTTTTTTTAAAGTTCAGATAAGAAATGGTAGTAGCTAAAATGTATAGAATCTAATGTATAATTTATACACATCACTGTATTGCTTATGTTTAAAATGTATTTTAATATTGTAATAAAACCCAGGAGAAGATGAGACCGGGCTTATAAGTTTTTCTTCCACGTTTGCACACCAAACACTGATGATGGAAACTAAACGCAGGTAGGAACTGAAGTTGTGAAAGTAGACAACTGGGGGAACCTTGGAAAACCTGCGCCATGAGATTGGTCTGAGGAATTAACAGGAGGATGTATCGCTTGATCGTGTCATTACTGATTTACGTAAACTTGGGAAAATCTCAATTTAAATGTCTCTGTCGCCTGTTACACAGGAAATGAATGGTCCCTTTTCGGTTTGTCCCTTTCTAGTGTGAACTTGGGTATCATAGATATCAAGTGTCATAGGTAACACGTTATTTAAAGGCTACCCAAATTAGAACAATGCATAAGCATTGACATTTACAGAATAATGCATGAGTATATATTGAACAGCTTATGTCATGTGTTCCAAAACACATACGCAACGTTTTTCAGTTTATAAATTACTTTGTCATCCTTTGTGTTATTTATTTTTTCCCCACTGATCCCACATTGACAACACTTTGGTCTTAGCAAAGTGTCCTCAGCGCATGTTTGGCTGTATATTCATCTGCTTCATGAAGAAATTTAAGGTCTATACAAAAGTGGTGGCTTATAATGCTGGTATGAAGCATTGTTCCCAATAAAGTGCGCATAAATTCTCAATCATTTCTTTTTAAATGTTACCTAATGTTTATGAGTGGGTTACGAGTGTGCTAAGTTTCTGTTTTTTTCTCACATCAACACAAGGCTACTTGCTTTATAAAATATGCCATGTCATACTGCAAATACTGACATAAGCTGTTGTTCATATACACTCATTATTTTATAAATATGTTACTCCATGCTCATGCATGTGTTATGAAGGGGTTATGTAGCTCAACTTCAAATACAGTGTTACCTTCAAATCTTCTAGGAAATTATTATATTGAGTTTACAATGGGTCTTAATTTTAATGTGAAATAACGTTTGTGGGTGTTTCATAAGCAAGACCTTAACAACTAAAACTTTGTCTGGAGTGAAAAGTTCAATGCGTACAGCTATTGTGAGTTCTTATCTGTTTGTTGCGCTGATTTCTTTTTTCTTTTTTACTTTTACTTATTTGTATTTCAGAGTTTCAGTTTGAAGCAGTTTTTTTTTTTTTACTTTAAAGCTACTCGGTGTGTTGTGACCTTCCTGAAACTGTACTTGCTGACTGAACTGAACTGAATCAGCCAGCCATCAGGTGTGCATGTGTCACATATCCAAGCCTGACGATATTTTACAGCAAAACGATAAGAAATCGATGGACATGGCATCTGCCATGCCAACGAACGTGTGTGAAATTGTGTGTGTGTGTGTGTGTGTGTGTGTGCAGATTGCAGTAGTGTTATATGGAGTGTTGTGTGTTTGGATGATGAAGTCATCAGTTCCCTTGATCACAAGTACAATATATGATGTGCACAATAGAATTTTACATGTTGATGATTTATTTTGGCATAAATGTACAGTGTACATACGTATAAATGTGTATATAAAAATAGAAAACAAACAAAAGGACTCTTGTCTTTATCAAACTTAGTTTTTACTTGAAATACACTTTTGTTATCAGAAGTGTTATGAAAGTGATCAGATTTGTCTGAAGTACAAATGATAAATACACATAGTTTTCCTGTCAGTATTGTTTTATTGCAAACTGATATTCTCTTACAGTGAAGTTAAAATTAATTATTGGTCAGCAAATCTTTCAAAGAAATTCAAAAACTGAAAAATGGGATTCAGATCTGGACTTTGACATGACACTGTAGAACATTCACCTTTTTGTTTTTTAACCACTCCTGTATTGCTTTGGTCTTGTGCTTGGGATCATTGTCGTGCTGAAAGGTGAAGTTTCTCCGAAGCTTTAGTTTTTTGCAGACTGAAGCAGGTTCTCTAATATCTCCCTGTATTATGCTCCATTCATTCTCGCTTTAATTTTGACAAGATGCCCAGTTCCTGAGGATGAAAAGCACCCCCAGAGCATGACGCTGCCACCAGCATATTTCACTGTAGGGATGATGTTAATTGAAGTATGGCCTGTGCTAGGTTTGCACTTTGAAATTTGCCCAAATATTTCTATCTTGGTCTCATCAGACCACAAAACCTGGTCCCACATCTTTGCTGGGTCACTCCACACGTGTTTTCACCTTCCCATACAGTCCAGGATTACGCAGTACTCTTGAAATGGTTGACTGGTGCACCTTCACTCCACTCTCAGCCATTGAACTCTGTAAGTCCTTCAGAGTGACTGTCGTCCTCACTGTGGCTTCCCTCACCAGTCTCCGTCTTGTTTGGGTGGTGAGTTTTGAGGGACGGTCTTGTCTAGGAAGTGCTTGGGTGGTGTGATGCAGCTTCCACTTCCTCACTATTGATCCAACAGTGCTTACTGGTTTGGTATATTATTTCACACTAACTACTCATTCAGCTAGGATACCAAAGGTCTGAGGCTCCAGTCCTCAGAGTCAGGTTTTTAAGCACACACACGTAACGTACAGATAAATTCATAACATGGTTGACAGATAAGACTGAGCAAAAACACAGAGAAGTCAACATGAAGTAGAGAGGAGCCTCAGGATGCACATACACAAGGTCAAAGCAGTGAAAATGAACCCATACTGAGCCAGAAAAATGAGTGAAAATGAGAGTTAATGAAAACTAGACTTAATAATAGCTACTACTAATAAAAATTTAACTTAAACTTGTCACGGTTTCCCCCTCCTTTGGTGTCGTGGTCTCCATGGCATGTCTCCATCCTGTCCCGTTGTTGATTGCTCCACTTTGTGTCACCTGTATTTAGTTGCCCCACCGTGTCTTTATGAGCCCCAGGTGTCCCTTGTTTAAACCTTGTGTGTTTGTGTATAATTAGCCCTTGTCTGCCCTAGCTCGGGGCGAAACATTGCATGTGGTATGTCTACGTTACCCGTGGCGCTGAATGTATTTCTGTCTGACTCACCTGTGTTATCTGGATGTCTGTTTTCCGCTCTGTATGTTTGTTCATTGATTAAACGACTTGCACCTGTATCCCCTGACTCTCGTCTGCCGTCAATCAACCCCTCACAGGGGGTTTTTATCCAGAAATTGTAAGCAGTTTTAATGTGTAATTGGTGGAGGCCAATTGAAAGACAATTGTGTCCTCTTTAAGGCAATATTTTTCATCTGTGTATGTTTCATCTTTCATCTGCTGCTTTTCTGACAGGGAAACCCTCTGTTGTAGGGTTCTGTATAGAACCTTTAGGGGTTCCCTCAGAAGAATAGAACTCTTAAGGGGTCTTCCAACTCTATGCAACTTTACAAAAAAAATAATCCTCTCCCAAAGCGGAACTTCGACAAAACACCACTAGGGTCAGTCTGCAGATCGCAGACCACAGAAGGGTTGTCTTTAAGTTCATATATGAATGTCTTCAAGTACATACACAATGTAGCTTTGCATGCAACCAATCTGCTTTAAACTTTGTACATAGTCATATTGGCTAGATAGCTATCTAGATAACAGGCTAAATGGCTAGCTTGTTAATTAGGTTCTATTAGAAAGAACGGTAGAAGAAGAGAAAGTCTTGAGCAAATAGGAAAGATGCTAAAATGATGAAGGGATTCATCAAGAGGAAGGGGATTCCGTAGCATGGAGGTTGGATTTAATGGGAGGAAGATGACAGGGCAAAGGATGAAACGTTTGTTCTGTGAATATTTGCACTCGTCCTCACTGTCGTGTTTTTGCACTTTATGTAGTCCTGTATAGCGTGCTGCTGTATCGTTGTGTGTTGCACCATGGTCCTGTAGAAACGACATT
>JAOUQW010000004.1:20204022-20214305 GCA_028565825.1 Olivaichthys viedmensis
CCCTCCCTGCTCCAGGGGCGCTGTATCATGGCTGACCCTGACCTCTGACCCCAGCTCACCAACATGCTGGGATATGCAAAGAATCAATTTCACTGTACTGTACTTGTACATGTGACAATAAAGCAGCTTTCTATTTCTATTCTATAACGGCGTGTTCCACATAAATTGTGGTTTCACTCTTCCTATTTACGAAACTACTCTCCAGTTAATTTGCTGAGCTCCGCCATTTTTTTGTTTGCGTCAATGGTTTTCGGCCTTTTACGTCAACGTGGATTTGGAGGATTGCAACACGCTTTTCGGTTTCCACCCTTCAACTTTGAGAGCGAACGCAAAAAAAAAAAAAAAAAAAAAAACCCCGTCGTTTCATGGCGCCATTTTTTCAACAATAAATAAATAAATTAATTAATTAAAAATAAATAAATAAATAAAATCTCAAGAGCACAATTTCCAAATCTTTCCAGCGTTACAACAACAACAACAACAACAACAACAAAATCGGACACGCGACGTCGTGCGTCACACGCGAACGCGTGATACCGCTTCTGATTGGCTAGTAGGAGTGCGTCACGTAACGCCTCATGAATATGCATGAGGCGCGCCTATAAAAGCCCGCTGCGCCACAGCCCAGCACAGTCGCTCGCCATCCGCGGACAGAGAGAAGGTTACCTGCTTCAACAGTGCTTGAACGGCAACCTTAGCTTCTGTCTTTCATCGCACTCGAACGTACTTTAACTCCAGTCTCTTTATCAATTCATCGCGGAGTAATTGCGTCGTCTGAAACATTTAGACTTTAGCCTGCATCGCTCAGAAAGCCGTAAATCCACCCGCTTTAAGCCGACGCGTGTAGCTAATCTCCAGACGTGAACAACTGACGAAGGTAAGTGTCTTTTTTTTTTCTTCTTATTCTATATATTGACAGCTGTTCGCCAAAACCATAGCTACATTTTAATATATAAATATATATATATATATATATATATAATTAATAAATACCACGCCACACGTTTCATAGGCCTGTGTTCTTTTTTTTTTTCTTCTTTCCCTACTCGTATTACTAGAAATCCCGCCTCCTTTTGTCTGTTTGCGTAGACGCAGTTTTCTGATTGGGTAGTGAACTAGAGCGGGCTACACTAGCCAATCCAAGCGCACGAAGCCGCATGGAACCAACCAATTGCAGCGCAGGAGGCGGGATTTGTCAGCTCGCGGGCACGAGACGACGACCGTTAGCTAACATCGATAGCGTAGCAACTAACTGAAATTGGTGGGTAAATAAAACCGGGATAGTTTTAAACACTATAAACACGGATAGTTTTAAAAAAGTTCTCCGGTAGTTGTTGGTTTTTTTGTGGCTGGCTTTAAGACCGACATGTCGAGCTCTAACGAAAGCCGCATTGCGGCAGTTTGTCTGCTGTAACCAATGGTTACCTGTTAGTACCGCTGGTAAGGTAACCTGGGTTACTGCCGTGATGGCGGCTTCACAGGAGAAACCTGAAGAGAGGGATGTTGTTGTTCACGCGATATTTACTCCTGATAAACGCTCTTCGTCCTAAAACCGCGGTTAAAAGCAGCAGGAAGGCTGTGGCACCGTGTGAAGGCCACGTGCTCGTGCTCGAGGCGTAGAAAGTACCTGAACAATGCTCATGAAGGCTTTGTTTATTACTTCATGAGCTTAGTCACGTGTGTTGCCATGGGAACACTTAAATGTGTGTGTGTGTGTGTGATTAACCTGCATTTGTACTGCAGTGCATCTCAGTTCTAGGTTGCAGAAGTTGGAAGAAGTTGCAGTATCCAGAGACAATCTGGGATAAAACACAACTTTTTTTAAAATTTCATTAAAAAAAAAATTGTTGTGCAAAAAAGCGTGTTTTCTAAAGCTGTAGGAGGTGAAACGGATGTTTTTTGGTCTGAAGCACACCTGGCCTCGCCTCTTCGTCAGCTGCGCAAGCCAAGCTGCAAGGTTTCAATCCCGCTTCTCTGGAAACGACCTCCTAACCCCCAGACCTGTCTAACCTTCTGGCATCACATGAGCTGTAATGACGGCGTCACGCTGCCTGGTGTTTCTTTAATAATGCCTTTGAAGCCTGTAATTGAGGTATGACTTTACTGATGTCACACCTCGGCGTGCAAGATGAGTTTTGCATTACTGTCCTTGCGCTGGCTTTTAAATGATCACCGACCCTTCCTCCTGAAAGGAACGCGGGGCGATATTTTAGAAGCATCTATGGTGACCGTATTGTGTGTCTGGTATCAGGATGTCTTGTAAAAATCGATTATCAGCACTTGCCTAAGTAATAAAGCTGCATGAATAATTTAATATGGGGTTTCAGGCCAGCTTAAGGCTAGCTATATGTGCACAGTCACTGTGGCGCCATTACTCGTTTCCTCTGACGTCCCTTAGGACCAAGCCCTATGGACTGGTGGCTGACTCATGCAGTGGTGTAAAAGGATGCCTCGTGTAGTCATGATTTTCAAACACGGGATTGTGTTCTGAACAAGACGGCATAAGCACTTCCCAGATATGCCGCCTACATGGGTGTCCTCCTTTTGAATGCAACTTCGGAAGAGCGACAGCATTTTTTTTGAAACGTCCACAATAACAATATCCTCGTTTTTGAACATCGCAGTATATTGTGTAACAGATTATTGGTACAGGCTTGGTCTGGAATTGCTCTCTTACCATATTGAACATCGCACCAAGACGAGTTGAAATGGTTCCGTGTGTTAAGTAATTTATGTAATCACTTTTGTGTGTGTCTACAGCAACATGAGCTCTCAGGTGAGACAGAATTTCCATCAGGACTGCGAGGCTGGCATCAACCGGCAGATCAACCTGGAGCTGTACGCCTCCTACGTCTACCTGTCCATGGTAAGGGTCCGTGAGGAATTTGTTCTGGAGGCGAGAGCTTGCTACATTTGGAAAAATGAATGTATTGTGTAATTAAATCCAGTATGTTGGAACGATTGGCAAAAAGAAACGTGCATAAGCTTTGAATAACTTGTGTTGTAGTTCTAAGTGTTTTGTGTATATTTCTCTAAACCAGAAATCATATTGTAAAGTGTAAATTGCAAAAAATCTAAGTTTGTGGTGGTTTTATCGGCTGATCCCCCATTATATAATATATGCAGGCATGTTTGAGCTGTTAGCTGAGGAGGCATTTAAATATGGGTACAATTAATGTTTATATATTATAATAATAATTTAAAGTTTAGTTATCTAATCTGTCCAAAGGAAGCAGGTTTATTGCTTGTGAAGAGGTGCATGATGGGAAGGTGCACTGAGTTCAGTGTGTAAATGAGCTTTGCTCTCGGGTAGCAAAGATGGTGCACACGCCATGCTGCCAGTTTTGTTTGTTTTTTTTCTCCCCCCTTTTCATCCTTTCTAATCCTTTGCCTCTACGTGTTGCAGTCATACTACTTTGACAGGGACGACCAGGCTCTGCACAACTTCGCCAAGTTTTTCCGCAAGCAGTCGCACGAGGAACGCGAGCACGCCGAGAAACTGATGAAGGCCCAGAACCAGAGGGGAGGAAGGATCTGCCTGCAGGACATCAAGGTACGAGTGTGTGTGATGGTAGAGAAATTCCTGGTATGATGCGCATCCCAATACCGCAGTTTACATTTAGCACCGTGTAGCAGCAGTGCAAGGGCTCCATTATTTGAGTAGGACGAGAAATATTTTCAGCGTCCTAAATGCTAGATTTCAGGCCCAGTTAGTGTTCCTACGGGAACGTCCCAAGTGCTAGAACAGAACCCATTGAAATATTGTAGTTTGTTCATTTTTGGGTTTTATTCCTGGTGGAACGTTTATTACCTATAATGCAATGAAAATGGCTGTCGGTTTACAGTTTTAAAAATATCTAATTTTGGAATAAAAATCTAGCTACAGATCTTGTGTTGGGCATCCCTGTGCCCTCGATCAGGCCTCAGCTCGGTGGGCTGGTTTATGTAGAGCTCTCATCTTGGCTAATTGGGTAATTACTATCCTTTTTTTTTTTTTTTTGCATTGTAGCTAATGACAATAGTGTGAAGTTATGCGCTTTTTTCTTTCTAGCATCTCATTTGTTGCGCAGCATCAATGTACATTTGATTTTAGAAAGCTTTATTTATTTTTTTTATTTTCCCCTTTACTATCAAAATATGAGTTGAGAGACACCCTGTGGGACTTTGTTAAATGGATCACTCCTAGCTTTCAGTAACTTCTAAGAACAATGCAAAAACATGGCTTTCCAGAAGCAAGTGTTCCAAAAACAAGCAGTGTGCTGCATCTGGATTTTTAAAAGTCATCCACACTGCTATAGCTCAACGTTAACGGTATGTCTGCTTCCTCATCTTGGCGTACGGTCATACTGCTACATCATTGCGTTTCTTGTAAACGCTTGAATTGAGGTCTTTTGTTGGGGAGTGGTGCACACTGAAGTGCAGATACCGAGGGCTCGATTGGGTGGAGTTCTTATCATTCAGAGCCAGTAAAGCTCAAAACAACTGCCTTAAAATGGGCACCAGGGTGAAAGAAGGTGGGGGGGAAAAAACCTAGTGTAGAAATATAGGGTTAAAGATTGCATCGCCGTTTTTCACAGAAGCAAGAACATACGTGTTTGCTTGGGTTATGTTTTATAGTCTCTTTTGTGCATGACAGAAACCGGAGCGTGACGAGTGGGGCAGCGGTGTTGAGGCTCTGGAGTGCGCGCTCCAGCTGGAGAAGAGCGTCAACCAGTCTCTGTTGGAGTTGCACAAGGTTGCAGCTGATCACAACGACCCTCATGTAAGCGCGCACACATATCCTTAGAAACAGAACTTTTTTTAACTACTTTAGCAAACATAAAGCTCTATAGGCTCGCTAGACTGGTTTTGTTGGGCCTCATCTGCGCTGGTCATGGGGCCAAACCGCATTTTAAAAAGTTTCTTATCTGTTCCAATGTAGGCTGAGCCCTGGTAAAGGTGAGTCTTATGGGAACGGTGGCTCTGTTTAGAGGGTTGAAAACACCGTGTTTCTGCTGCAGTGCTCTCGAGAGTTGGATCATTGTGGAAACACTTTATTTTTTTAATTTTATTGTACCGTCATTGTTTCTTTTCAGATGTGTGACTTCATTGAGACGCACTACCTGGACGAACAGGTGAAGTCCATCAAGGAGCTGGCTGACTGGGTTTCTAACCTGCGGCGCATGGGAGCACCTCAGACCGGCATGGCTGAATATCTGTTTGATAAGCACACACTGGGCGGCGAGAGCAGCTAGATGCCCTGGGTCCTGATCTCGCCTTATATTCCGTCCCACATGTAACTTTTCTTTCTTTTGGTCCCTTTTTACCACTCGGTGGTACTTATTAAAAGCTCTCGCTCTTCTGCATCTTCCTACTTGGGAACTACACTCGCTGTTGCCCGTGTATGCTGTTTAACTACAGAAGTTGTATTCCAATCAAATAAACAAATTTCTGGATCCAGTACTACTTCTCGTCTTATTTCTTTTTTTTTTTTTTAAATACACTTATTGGCAGGTTTTTAGAATCTGCACACTTTGCTTGTTAAAATGGAAGCAGTTTAAAACTAAAAGCAGTTCTGCTAAACAGAAGTGAGTGCCGATATAACATGGGTTTGTGTCGTCGTTCCCCCCCCCCCCTCCATTTATGTGAAACTAAAGGAATAAGGGAAAGTCCTCCATTTGTTAACATGGGCTGTTTGCTTAACTAATCCTGTTCACATTAGAACAGCACATGGGTTTTGGTTTTTATTTTTTAAAGTAAACCAACTTTCAAGCTGGGATGCCAAGGAAAACAACAAAATTAGTCTTTGATACACTGACATTTTAAAAAGCTAATCTTTTTTTAAAGTTTACACTAAGACTATATAAAAATCACACACTTTGCCATTTTAAAAAATTAACATTTGGGGAAATGCATTAGCTGTTGCTTAACCGACCTGAACAGTGCAAACAGCAAAACACAGCTGTTAGTGCCACACAAAAGAAAAGGGCAAAATACTGTTATCTGTGTAGTTGTGGTAGTTCTTCAAATAGCCGTTGTATAGGCACTGCTACACAGTTGTCCTCCATTGAGGCGCATCACGGCAGCTGTGAGCCTGTCTGCTGTTTACCGTTGATGTACTTCCTCTTTTTTTTTTGTGCTCTTAAGGTTCTGTGCTTGTGAGCGAAAGGTTGCGAGCTTGAATCCCACAGCTGTTCTAGAGCCCTCAAGCCTCAAGTGCTCTGTTTATGCTAGGCTTGGCTTTTTTTTCCGTCTCATGTAATTCAAAAGAAAAGATGTTTAGGGATGGGAGCAAAAACTTGATTTCTTTTTGGTAGTCAAATGGAATGTAGTTGAAGCTTACATTTGTGGGCTTAATGGTACTTGAACCTTTTATTGGTAGTGTATTAATTTGGAAGTAGAGGCAGAATCCAGTCTAAACTTGGAGATGATGGTAAAGAGTTGTGCTCATGAGCCCAAGACAGTCAGGGAATTTGAACTCGCAACCTTTTACCAACATGGAACCTTAACCCCTGACCTGTCAACCATGAAACTGGCTTGAAGACACACTTTTACACCTGCAGCTTAGTAACTCAGCAAATATCCCATAGGTGTGGGTTGCCACTCGAGAACTGATCGTTAAGGATTGCGACGTTTGGAAATCGCTGTCCTAAATTAATTTACAAACCCGAGTGTCCAGGCTAAAAAAAAAAAACACATCACTTCTAGAACAGAGCCTTAACCACTGAGCTGTGAGCTACCGAGGCACTTGTGAAAGTTTGTATTATTAAATCTTCATTACGAATATTAGTTTATGAAATATAGATTTCGTCGCCAGTATTTGACCCTAGACCTAATTCTCCAACACACTCACTGGTACCTCATGAGTTCTGAGGAATCAGGAAACTGCAGTGCAGTGGATTTCCCCCGAGACTTAAACTGATCATATGATATGATGTGCACATGAACGAGAATTAAGAACAAGGTGGCGACTTCCTCTCAAAGGGGTTTTCATTTCAGTAAGTGTTTGCTCTCTCTGACCGCCGAACATCATCATTCCAACTGATCAGCATGCTAAAATGGGGGCAATCCAGGGACTTTACTGACCAAAGTCCATCTTGAATCTTACGTTGTCATGTGATTCAACATGAGTGGCCTGTTTTCCTGAAGCCCAATCTTATCCTGAGCATCCTGGCAGATTTAATGGTTTTTCAAATGTCTTGTGTAAAGACAGCAGGTCTTTGGTTGTTGTTACCGAAAAGCTGATTGCTATGGAACTGGCTGGTGTTTTCATACAAAGGCGTAAAGGAGAGAGTAATGAGTTTAGGTACGGGTTTAATGCTCAGTTCTGGAGATTCTCTCGCGCTCTTCTAGGATACAATTTTAGACGCAAGCAAATTAAAACTCATATTTGTCAGCCCGACTACACAATCAGTAGCGTACATCTGGACAACAGTGCAGGAACACTGCCCTACAGTGTTACTCTAATGTGTCTCTGACTGCCATCAAGTCCAGATGACGGTCGCTGTGCCAGTCTACCTTCTACCTGTTTTTTGGGGTTGGACATAAATCAGTGTGATGGCCCTTGGTCTAAGGTTGGAGAAGGAGGACTCAGGAGGCAGGCTTGGGGAGAACGGAGCTATACTTTATTTCCTGTTTTCCCTTTTCAGGGTGTGCTTTTTAGCAATGCGTGAAATTCAAAATAAACAAAAAACATCTCCACTGCTTGACTCAGGTTCTACTCTGAGCTGGCTTCTCTCCGTCTCTGGTTTCCCGGCCCCCTACTGATACAAAGAGAGGAACATAAACAGGGAACCGGAAATTACCCACCGGTGCAATCACTCACTCATTACCTGCTACCATACTGCTCGACCACGGCCCCCCGCTGCCACAATCAGCTATAGGAATGATAAAAGATAAAAACCCCTTCAGATTTTTTTGAGCTCTGTGATGTTTGATTTATATGAAATCAGTTTGTATGTTTATTAAATATTATAACCAGCTTTCAAAAAAGAAAAGAAAAAAAGAAATACGTTCAACAGATCAACTGGCCCAGTGGAAAAAAAGTGAGAATAAATGTTCAACTTCACGGTTCAAGAATGGGCTTGTCAAAATGTAAAAGTGTTCCTCTTGCTCAGTTAGAATATCTCACAGCTGCTGCGAAGAATGGTTTCAGTTGGTCTATGGTTTTGTGATTTCTGCTTGCCATGACAATAGTGTTTTTGTTTACAATGGTAGTCATTATCAGAGAGCGTTAACTGACTTCCTGTATCAGTTGGTTTTACTTAGATGTGCCCACATTGGAGTAATGCCAAAATTCTAACACCACTTGGTAAAACACAAAAACAACGAGGCTTACGTTTGATCATAAAAGTTTGCGTCCCTTAATGTGTTTTTTAATAGAAAAAAAGGAAAATATACCTTCATTTTACAATTCATCTACAACGACAAAACAGAATTCGAAAACGTTAGACATGAAATGTAGGTGTATCCTGCATCAAGACAACAATCCAAAACACAAGGCAAAATCAACAAAACAATAGTTTAAAAATACGTTTTTGCCATAACCCTCTCGGTCTCCAGACCTGATTTGAAGAAGGCAACATTTGACTGGCAGAGTCATTACACACACACACACAAAGTTATGCCAAACAGGTCAATAAAAGATCCTCCATTCGAACATGCAAAACGTGTGTAAGGCGCATTACGACCGCAAGAACCTTTTCAGAGACTCCACCAGAATATATCAGTTATATATCAGTTCCTGGGCTGTAGTTCCAGGAATCGTTTTAGTTCCTAGTCCAGGGTAGGTACTTTTCTGCAGGCCAGGAACTATTAGGAGCTTTTTGTACTGAATGTCCTCAGATTGGTCAAACGCAAACTTCACAGAATGACCAACCCTCTTGCACACTATTTTAAAAACCTGGTTTTATCTAACAAGTGATTGCTAAAGCTTGTCTTACATCAGCAACGGCACAGCACGACCGGCAAAGCAGGACCCTTCCATGACGTGTTTCTCCTAAAAGGAACATCAAATTTTAATAAAAGCTTAAATAAAGTGTCCATATTTTACTTGAATTAACAAGGCTGATGTGATTGAAAGTAATGAGATGGGAAATCAAAAGATGATCACTGTACATGTGTTTTTCTTCGCACACCTGCGCTTGTGGGAATCATAAAACCACCTCTATTTGGGGAGCAGCACCTGGAAAAAAAAATCATTTCATAGCCATGCATGTGTAGGTTCAAATTAGAATTGCAGATTCACTTCCATATTTGAGCTCTTCTCTAATTTGTAGAAATAAAAAAGTTCATCGAAAAACACACATGCTATTCATTATCATCATTTTCGCTTGTGCCCAAACACGTTACAGTCTCTGCATCCATTGAATTCCATTGAATGCTCTCACATTCATCATTTTACTACACACACACAATGCTCTTACATTCACCACTTAACTACACACACAATGCTCTCACATTCACAGACACACAAAATGCTCACACATTCATCATTTTACTACACACACACACAAAAACCCATAAGGAAATGTTTGCTGTGCCAGATGCAGCATTCTTAGGAATATTGTTTGGTTTCATTGTGAACAATGACCATTAGATTATAATCATTTTGCCATTAAGCGTGCCTATATACTGCCGGTCATTTAAAGTGACCTGTGCTAACCACCGTAAAAGTAGACAGCAATTCGATGTTGAATAATCTACTCCACCCTAGTGTTTCAACTTAATTGCAGCCATCACAATACAAATAGACAACAATCAGATGACGAATACTGCTTCGTAAGTTGACGTGATCTGTTTTCCCAGCCGAAGTATATATATTTTCCATCTGTGGCACTGCCAAAATTATATGCACAGTCAACTGGTATTTTTGTGCAGGATGCTGACGAAACGTGCCTGCCAGGTTGAGCTATGACGCAAACAAAAATGAGGTCTTAACCAGCAAAGTAAAAACTCAAGTAAAATGTGCATTGTGAACACAAATTCAGTCACCACGTCACAGTGATTAGCCGAGCGGATGAAGACTGTCAGAGTTCAGGGATAAAAAAAAATACTTGATCACACTGCACAAGGCTATGATTCATAGCTCATAGTCTACTCTAACATTATTGCAAACAGTTTATATCGTCCTTGTAACTCGTTCATGCTCATTTTACTTTTTTGTATTACTCTTTCAAATGAATGCTGCGACACTTATTAGGCTGTAGCGAAAATAGAATAGAATAGAATAGAATGCTCCTTTATTGTCACATATACAAGTACAGTACAGTACAGTGAAATTGATTCTTCGCATATCCCAGCAT